>OZ022509.1:30000-35000 GCA_963989385.1 Ctena decussata | reverse complement strand
ATGTTATTGGTGTTAGGGTGTTAGAGTGTTGGGTGTTAAAGGTGTTAGGGTGTTAGGTGTTATAGATGTTAGGCTGTTGGGTGTTAGGGTTAGGGTTAGAGTAAGGGTTAGGGGTTAGGGTTAGGGTTAGGGTTAGGGTTAGGGTTAGGGTTAGGGTTAGGGTTAGGGTTAGGGTTAGGGTTAGGGTTAGGGTTAGGGTTAGGGGTTAGGGTTAGGGGTTAGGGTTAGGGTTAGGGTTAGGGTTAGGGTTAGGGTTAGGGTTAGGGTTAGGGTTAGGGTTAGGGTTAGGGTTAGGGTTAGGGTTAGGGTTAGGGTTAGGGTTAGGGTTAGGGTTAGGGTTAGGGTTAGGGTTAGGGTTAGGGTTAAGGTTAGGGTTAGGGTTAGGGTTAGGGTTAGGGTTAGGGTTAGGGTTAGGGTTAGGGTTAGGGTTAGGGTTAGGGTTAGGGTTAGGGTTAGGGTTAGGGTTAGGGGTTAGGGTTAGGGTTAGGGTTAGGGTTAGGGTTAGGGTTAGGGTTAGGGTTAGGGTTAGGGTTAGGGTTAGGGTTAGGGTTAGGGTTAGGGTTAGGGTTAGGGTTGGGGTTAGGGTTAGGGTTAGGGTTAGGGTTAGGGTTAGGGTTAGGGTTAGGGTTAGGGAATAGGTATTTTCGGCTGAGACAAAGACATCGGAAGGATATTTGGGTGATATTTGGCTAGGGTTAGCCTTTTCACAGACCCTGGCGTAGGGAATGGTGTCTATTTTTAGTTAGTGTTACCGAACTTCTTTTATCAGGGGAGACTATTTAACAAGGGAGATGATGCATGTTTCCAGTAAACGTAGTAAATACGTTTATGCATAAGACTAAATACCAAGAAACTCTGATCAGCATGCACTTCCAGAGCAATTAATCAGTCTCTTTAGAAGACTAAACATCTTGAATCATTTTCTTACCTGAGGAATGGTTAGTGCAGCCTCTGATGAGGAATTGTATTAGAACAGTGTTTTTCAAAGATGAATGAATATAAAAAAAAATGCAGTATCAAAACTATTAATACTTCCTGTCAGAAAGCTGTCAGAAAACCTTCCGACAGCAACAATCTAAGGTCATGTACATATGTTGTAAAGTGGAATATTGTTTTTGTTAAGCAAAGACCAGGAGTTAGGGTTAGGGTTAGGGTGTTGGGTGTTATAGGTGTTAGGGTGTTGGGTGTTAGGGTGTTGGGTGTTATAGGTGTTAGGGTGTTAGGTGTTATAGATGTTAGGCTGTTGGGTGTTAGGGTTAGGGTTAGGGGTTAGGGTTAGGGTTAGGGTGTTGGGTATTATAGGTGTTAGGGTGTTAGGGTGTTAGGTGTTATAGATGTTAGGCTGTTGGGTGTTAGGGTTAGGGTTAGGGTTAGGGGTTAGGGTTAGGGTTAGGGTGTTGGGTGTTATAGGTGTTGGGTTAGGGTTAGGGTTAGGGTTAGGGTTAGGGTTAGGGTTAGGGTTAGGGTTAGGGTTAGGGTTAGTGTTAGGGGGTTAGGGGGTTAGGGTTAGGGTTAGGGTTAGGGTTAGGGTTAGGGGTTAGGGTTAGGGTTAGGGTTAGGGTTAGGGTTAGGGTTAGGGTTAGGGTTAGGGTTAGGGAATAGGTATTTTCGGCTGAGACAAAGACATCGGAAGGATATTTGGGTGTAATTTGGCTAGGGTTAGCCTTTTCACAGACCCTGGCGTAGGGAATGGTGTCTATTTTTAGTTAGTGTTACCGAACTTCTTTTATCAGGGGAGACTATTTAACAAGGGAGATGATGCATGTTTCCAGTAAACGTAGTAAATACGTTTATGCATTACACTAAATACCAAGAAACTCTGATCAGCATGCACTTCCAGAGCAATTAATCAGTCTCTTTAGAAGACTAAACATCTTGAATCATTTTCTTACCTGAGGAATGGTTAGTGCAGCCTCTGATGAGGAATTGTCTGAGAACAGTGTTTTTCAAAGATGAATGAATATAAAAAAAATGCAGTATCAAAACTATTAATACTTCCTGTCAGAAAGCTGTCAGAAAACCTTCCGACAGCAACAATCTAAGGTCATGTACATATGTTGTAAAGTGGAATATTGTTTTTGTTAAGCAAAGACCAGGAGTTAGGGTCAGGGTTAGGGTGTTGGGTGTTATAGGTGTTAGGGTGTTGGGTGTTGGGTGTTAGGTGTTAAAGATGTTAGGCTGTTGTGTGTTAGGGTTAGGGTTAGGGTTAGGGTAAGGGTTAGGGGTTAGGGTTAGGGTTAGGGTGTTGGATGTTATTGGTGTTAGGGTGTTAGAGTGTTGGGTGTTAAAGGTGTTAGGGTGTTAGGTGTTATAGATGTTAGGCTGTTGGGTGTTAGGGTTAGGGTTAGAGTAAGGGTTAGGGGTTAGGGTTAGGGTTAGGGTTAGGGTTAGGGTTAGGGTTAGGGTTAGGGTTAGGGTTAGGGTTAGGGTTAGGGTTAGGGTTAGGGTTAGGGTTAGGGTTAGGGGTTAGGGTTAGGGGTTAGGGTTAGGGTTAGGGTTAGGGTTAGGGTTAGGGTTAGGGTTAGGGTTAGGGTTAGGGTTAGGGTTAGGGTTAGGGTTAGGGTTAGGGTTAGGGTTAGGGTTAGGGTTAGGGTTAGGGTTAGGGTTAGGGTTAGGGTTAGGGTTAGGGTTAGGGTTAGGGTTAGGGTTAGGGTTAGGGTTAGGGTTAGGGTTAGGGTTAGGGTTAGGGTTAGGGTTAGGGTTAGGGTTAGGGTTAGGGTTAGGGGTTAGGGTTAGGGTTAGGGTTAGGGTTAGGGTTAGGGTTAGGGTTAGGGTTAGGGTTAGGGTTAGGGTTAGGGTTAGGGTTAGGGTTAGGGTTAGGGTTAGGGTTAGGGTTAGGGTTAGGGTTGGGGTTAGGGTTAGGGTTAGGGTTAGGGTTAGGGTTAGGGTTAGGGTTAGGGTTAGGGTTAGGGTTAGGGTTAGGGTTAGGGTTAGGGTTAGGGTTAGGGTTAGGGTTAGGGGTTAGGGTTAGGGTTAGGGAATAGGTATTTTCGGCTGAGACAAAGACATCGGAAGGATATTTGGGTGTAATTTGGCTAGGGTTAGCCTTTTCACAGACCCTGGCGTAGGGAATGGTGTCTATTTTTAGTTAGTGTTACCGAACTTCTTTTATCAGGGGAGACTATTTAACAAGGGAGATGATGCATGTTTCCAGTAAACATAGTAAATACGTTTATGCATTAGACTAAATACCAAGAAACTCTGATCAGCATGCACTTCCAGAGCAATTAATCAGTCTCTTTAGAAGACTAAACATCTTGAATCATTTTCTTACCTGAGGAATGGTTAGTGCAGCCTCTGATGAGGAATTGTCTTAGAACAGTGTTTTTTGAAGATGAATGAATATAAAAAAATGCAGTATCAAAACTATTAATACTTCCTGTCAGAAAGCTGTCAGAAAACCTTCCGACAGCAACAATCTAAGGTCATGTACATATGTTGTAAAGTGGAATATTGTTTTTGTTAAGCAAAGACCAGGAGTTAGGGTTAGGGTTAGGGTGTTGGGTGTTATAGGTGTTAGGGTGATGGGTGTTAGGGTTTTGGGTGTTATAGGTGTTAGGGTGTTAGGTGTTATAGATGTTAGGCTGTTGGGTGTTAGGGTTAGGGTTAGGGTTAGGGTAAGGGTTAGGGGTTAGGGTTAGGGTTAGGGTGTTGGGTGTTGGGTGTTATAGGTGTTAGGGTGTTGGGTGTTAGGGTGTTGGGTGTTATAGGTGTTAGGGTGTTAGGTGTTATAGATGTTAGGCTGTTGGGTGTTAGGGTTAGGGTTAGAGTAAGGGTTAGGGTTAGAGTTAATGTTAGGGGTTAGGGGTTAGGGTTAGGGTTAGGGTGTTGGGTGTTATAGGTGTTAGGGTGTTGGGTGTTATAGGTGTTGGGTGTTATAGGTGTTCGGGTGTTAGGTGTTATAGATGTTAGGCTGTTGGGTTAGGGAATAGGTATTTTCGGCTGAGTCCAAGTCCTCGGAAGGATATTTGGGTGTAGTTTGGCTAGGGTTAGCCTTTTCACAGACCCTGGCGTAGGGAATGGTTGCTATTTTTTAGTAAGTGTTACCGAACTTCTTTTTTCAGGGGAGACTATTTAACAAGGGAGATGATGCATGTTTCGAGTAAAAATAGCAAATACGTTTATGAATTAGACTAAGTACCAAAAAACTCTGATCAGCATGCACTTCGATAGCAATGAATCAGTCTCTTTAGAAGACTAAACATCCTGAATCATATACTTACCTGAGGAATGGTTAGTCCAGCCTTTGATGAGGAATTGTCTTAGAACAGTGCTTTTCAAAGATGAATGAATATAAAAAAATGCACCATCATAACTCTATGAATACTTCGTGTCAGAAAGCTGTCAGAAAACTTCTGACAATTTTCCGACAGCAACAATCTAGGGTCATGTACATATGTAGTAAAGTGGAATATGTTTTTTTTGTTAAGGAAAGAGCAGGTGTCGGTGCAATCGGAACTAAGGTTAAGGTTAGTTAGGGTGTATGTTAGAAAATAGTCTACCCGTTGGCCATAGTTAAGTTAAACTATGTTCACCCTTGCACCGCGATGAGGTCGGTAGACATGGCAAGGGGTCGAACCCAGTCGATAACCGAGTCCTAATCAAGATGAATCAAAGGCTCAAAAACAAATCAAAGTAGCCAATTATTATGTAGTACCTTCTACAGGGCTGAAAAATTGACCACTGGTACAAGAATAATATTCCTTGGCGTATTCATGTTTCTTAAGCAAATGACAGAAATAAAATGCGGAATGAGAGATGCGGAGCTCCACCCACAGCTTATACGTCATAACACGGAGTGGTCTCTGATTGGTTCAAAATTACGTGATCTATTTTTATGTCACTCTCGCGTTGACCCATTGCAGAAAATGTATAAATATAACCTTACAGTCTTGCCCTATCAATTACGGTTTGGGTTGTGTAGGTTAGGGTTAGGGTGTTGGGTGTTAGAGGTGTTAGATGTAGGGTGTTTGGGTGTTAGGGTTAGGGTTAGGGTGTTA
>OZ022509.1:10000-25000 GCA_963989385.1 Ctena decussata | reverse complement strand
CCAGCCTTTGATGAGGAATTGTCTTAGAACAGTGCTTTTCAAAGATGAATGAATATAAAAAAATGCACCATCATAACTCTATTAATACTTCGTGTCAGAAAGCTGTCAGAAAACTTCTGACAATTTTCCGACAGCAACAATCTAGGGTCATGTACATATGTAGTAAAGTGGAATATGTTTTTTTGTTAAGGAAAGAGCAGGAGTCGGTGCAATCGGAACTAAGGTTAGGGTTAGTTAGGGTGTAGGTTAGAAAATAGTCTACCCGTTGGCCATAGTTCAGTTTAACTATGTTCACCCTTGCACCGCGATGAGGTCGGTAGACATGGCAAGGGGTCGAACCCAGTCGATAACCGAGTCCTAATCAAGATGAATCAAAGGCTCAACAAAACAAATCAAAGGAGCCAATTATTATGTAGTACCTTCTACAAATAAATAAAAACAAACCAAAACGGAATACGCCTAGGCTTCGGCTCCTTCGGGACTGCGACGTGGTGAACCTGATTCCCCACTCGAGGACGCTGGGGAATTCGTTGGAGGTATAGGGGCAGCAGAATTTGGTGTTGTATCCGACAGAAGTCGGAAGACCATGCCACGGCTAAGAAGATTCTCAACCGTGGCATGAACTTCCTCTTCGTCGAAAAATCCAAATCCCGGATGTCCATACACCTCCACTTGTGTAACGTCCATCCCGTTGCAAAAGTCCTCCAGGGCTGAAAAATTGAGCACTGGTACAAGAATAATATTCCTTGGCGTATTCATGTTTCTTAAGCAAATGACAGAAATAAAATGCGGGATGAGAGATGCGGAGCTCCACCCACAGCTTATACGTCATAACACGGAGTGGTCTCTAATTGGTTCATAATTGCGTGATTCATTTTTGTCACACTCGCGTTGACCCATTGCAGAAAGTGTATAAATCTTGCCCTATCAATTATGGTTTGGATTGTGTGGTTTAGGGTGTTGGGTGTTATAGATGTTAGGGTGTTTGGTGTTAGGGTGTTGGGTGTTATAGGTTTTAGGGTATTGGGTGTTGTGGTGTTTGGGTTAGGGTTAGGGTTAGGGTTCGGGTGTTGGGTGTTAGAGTGTTAGGTGTTTGTGTTAGGGTTAGGGTGTTGGGTGTTAGAGTGTTAGGTGTTTGTGTTAGGGTGTTGGGTGTTAGAGGTGTTAGGTGTTTGGGTGTTAGGGTTAGGGTGTTGGGTGTTATAGGGTTAGGGTTAGAGTTAGGGGTTAGGGTTAGGGTTAGGGTTAGGGTTAGGGTTAGGGTTAGGGTTAGGGTTAGGGTTAGGGTTAGGGTTAGGGTTAGGGTTAGGGTTAGGGTTAGGGTTAGGGTTAGGGTTAGGGGTTAGGGTTAGGGTTAGGGTTAGGGTTAGGGTTAGGGTTAGGGTTAGGGTTAGGGTTAGGGTTAGGGTTAGGGTTAGGGTTAGGGAATAGGTATTTTCGGCTGAGACAAAGACATCGGAAGGATATTTGGGTGTAATTTGGCTAGGGTTAGCCTTTTCACAGACCCTGGCGTAGGGAATGGTGTCTATTTTTAGTTAGTGTTACCGAACTTCTTTTATCAGGGGACACTATTTAACAAGGGAGATGATGCATGTTTCCAGTAAACGTAGTAAATATGTTTATGCATTAGACTAAATACCAAGAAACTCTGATCAGCATGCACTTCCAGAGCAATTAATCAGTCTCTTTAGAAGACTAAACATCTTGAATCATTTTCTTACCTGAGGAATGGTTAGTGCAGCCTCTGATGAGGAATTGTCTTAGAACAGTGTTTTTCAAAGATGAATGAATATAAAAAAAATGCAGTATCAAAACTATTAATACTTCCTGTCAGGAAGCTGTCAGAAAACCTTCCGACAGCAACAATCTAAGGTCATGTACATATGTTGTAAAGTGGAATATTGGTTTTTGTTAAGCAAAGACCAGGAGTTAGGGTTAGGGTTAGGGTGTTGGGTGTTATAGGTGTTAGGGTGTTGGGTGTTAGGGTGTTGGGTGTTATAGGTGTTAGGGTGTTAGGTGTTATAGATGTTAGGCTGTTGGGTGTTAGGGTTAGGGTTAGGGTTAGGGTTAGGGTTAGGGTAAGGGTAAGGGTTAGGGTTAGGGTTAGGGTTAGGGTTAGGGTTAGGGTTAGGGTTAGGGTTAGGGTTAGGGTTAGGGTTAGGAGTTAGGGTTAGGGTTAGGGTTAGGGTTAGGGTTAGTGCAGCCTCTGATGAGGGTGTTATAGGTGTTAGGGTTAGGGTTAGGGTTAGGGTTAGGGTTAGGGTTAGGGTTAGGGTTAGGGTTAGGGTTAGGGTTAGGGTTAGGGTTAGGGTTAGGGTTAGGGTTAGGGTTAGGGTTAGGGTTAGGGTTAGGGTTAGGGTTAGGGGTTAGGGTTAGGGTTAGGGTTAGGGTTAGGGTTAGGGGGTGGGGTTAGGGTTAGGGTTAGGGTTAGGGTTAGGGTTAGGGTTAGGGTTAGGGTTAGGGTTAGGGTTAGGGTTAGGGTTAGGGTTAGGGTTAGGGTTAGGGTTAGGGTTAGGGTTAGGGTTAGGGAATAGGTATTTTCGGCTGAGACAAAGACATCGGAAGGATATTTGGGTGTAATTTGGCTAGGGTTAGCCTTTTCACAGACCCTGGCGTAGGGAATGGTGTCTATTTTTAGTTAGTGTTACCGAACTTCTTTTATCAGGGGAGACTATTTAACAAGGGAGATGATGCATGTTTCCAGTAAACGTAGTAAATACGTTTATGCATTAGACTAAATACCAAGAAACTCTGATCAGCATGCACTTCCAGAGCAATTAATCAGTCTCTTTAGAAGACTTAACATCTTGAATCATTTTCGTACCTGAGGAATGGTTAGTGCAGCCTCTGATGAGGAATTGTCTTAGAACAGTGTTTTTCAAAGATGAATGAATATAAAAAAATGCAGTATCAAAACTATTAATACTTCCTGTCAGAAAGCTGTCAGAAAACCTTCCGACAGCAACAATCTAAGGTCACGTACATATGTTGTAAAGTGGAATATTGTTTTTGTTAAGCAAAGACCAGGAGTTAGGGTTAGGGTTAGGGTGTTGGGTGTTATAGGTGTTAGGGTGTTGGGTGTTAGGGTGTTGGGTGTTATAGGTGTTAGGGTGTTAGGTGTTATAGATGTTAGGCTGTTGGGTGTTAGGGTTAGGGTTAGGGGTTAGGGTTAGGGTGTTGGGTGTTATAGGTGTTAGGGTGTTGGGTGTTAGGGTGTTGGGTGTTATAGGTGTTAGGGTGTTGGGTGTTAGGGTGTTAGGTGTTATAGATGTTAGGCTGTTGGGTGTAAGGGTTAGGGTTAGGGTTAAGAGTTAGGGTTAGGGTTAGGTGTTATAGGTGTTAGGGTGTTGGGTGTTAGTGTGTTGGGTGTTAGGGTTAGGGTTAGGGTTAGGGTTAGGGTTAGGGAATAGGTATTTTGGGTTAGGGAATAGGTATTTTCGGCTGAGTCCAAGTCCTCGGAAGGATATTTGGGTGTAGTTTGGCTAGGGTTAGCCTTTTCACAGACCCTGGCGTAGGGAATGGTTGCTATTTTTAGTAAGTGTTACCGAACTTCTTTTTTCAGGGGAGGCTATTTAACAAGGGAGATGATGCATGTTTCGATTAAAAATAGCAAATACGTTTATGAATTAGACTAAGTAGCAAAAAACACTGATCAGCATGCACTTCGATAGCAATTAATCAGTCTCTTTAGAAGACTAAACATCCTGAATCATTTGCTTACCTGAGGAATGGTTAGTCCAGCCTTTGATGAGGAATTGTCTTAGAACAGTGCTTTTCAAAGATGAATGAATATAAAAAAATGCACCATCATAACTCTATTAATACTTCGTGTCAGAAAGCTGTCAGAAAACTTCTGACAATTTTCCGACAGCAACAATCTAGGGTCATGTACATATGTAGTAAAGTGGAATATGTTTTTTTGTTAAGGAAAGAGCAGGAGTCGGTGCAATCGGAACTAAGGTTAGGGTTAGTTAGGGTGTAGGTTAGAAAATAGTCTACCCGTTGGCCATAGTTCAGTTTAACTATGTTCACCCTTGCACCGCGATGAGGTCGGTAGACATGGCAAGGGGTCGAACCCAGTCGATAACCGAGTCCTAATCAAGATGAATCAAAGGCTCAACAAAACAAATCAAAGGAGCCAATTATTATGTAGTACCTTCTACAAATAAATAAAAACAAACCAAAACGGAATACGCCTAGGCTTCGGCTCCTTCGGGACTGCGACGTGGTGAACCTGATTCCCCACTCGAGGACGCTGGGGAATTCGTTGGAGGTATAGGGGCAGCAGAATTTGGTGTTGTATCCGACAGAAGTCGGAAGACCATGCCACGGCTAAGAAGATTCTCAACCGTGGCATGAACTTCCTCTTCGTCGAAAAATCCAAATCCCGGATGTCCATACACCTCCACTTGTGTAACGTCCATCCCGTTGCAAAAGTCCTCCAGGGCTGAAAAATTGAGCACTGGTACAAGAATAATATTCCTTGGCGTATTCATGTTTCTTAAGCAAATGACAGAAATAAAATGCGGGATGAGAGATGCGGAGCTCCACCCACAGCTTATACGTCATAACACGGAGTGGTCTCTAATTGGTTCATAATTGCGTGATTCATTTTTGTCACACTCGCGTTGACCCATTGCAGAAAGTGTATAAATCTTGCCCTATCAATTATGGTTTGGATTGTGTGGTTTAGGGTGTTGGGTGTTATAGATGTTAGGGTGTTTGGTGTTAGGGTGTTGGGTGTTATAGGTTTTAGGGTATTGGGTGTTGTGGTGTTTGGGTTAGGGTTAGGGTTAGGGTTCGGGTGTTGGGTGTTAGAGTGTTAGGTGTTTGTGTTAGGGTTAGGGTGTTGGGTGTTAGAGTGTTAGGTGTTTGTGTTAGGGTGTTGGGTGTTAGAGGTGTTAGGTGTTTGGGTGTTAGGGTTAGGGTGTTGGGTGTTATAGGGTTAGGGTTAGAGTTAGGGGTTAGGGTTAGGGTTAGGGTTAGGGTTAGGGTTAGGGTTAGGGTTAGGGTTAGGGTTAGGGTTAGGGTTAGGGTTAGGGTTAGGGTTAGGGTTAGGGTTAGGGTTAGGGTTAGGGTTAGGGTTAGGGTTAGGGGTTAGGGTTAGGGTTAGGGTTAGGGTTAGGGTTAGGGTTAGGGTTAGGGTTAGGGTTAGGGTTAGGGTTAGGGTTAGGGTTAGGGAATAGGTATTTTCGGCTGAGACAAAGACATCGGAAGGATATTTGGGTGTAATTTGGCTAGGGTTAGCCTTTTCACAGACCCTGGCGTAGGGAATGGTGTCTATTTTTAGTTAGTGTTACCGAACTTCTTTTATCAGGGGACACTATTTAACAAGGGAGATGATGCATGTTTCCAGTAAACGTAGTAAATATGTTTATGCATTAGACTAAATACCAAGAAACTCTGATCAGCATGCACTTCCAGAGCAATTAATCAGTCTCTTTAGAAGACTAAACATCTTGAATCATTTTCTTACCTGAGGAATGGTTAGTGCAGCCTCTGATGAGGAATTGTCTTAGAACAGTGTTTTTCAAAGATGAATGAATATAAAAAAAATGCAGTATCAAAACTATTAATACTTCCTGTCAGGAAGCTGTCAGAAAACCTTCCGACAGCAACAATCTAAGGTCATGTACATATGTTGTAAAGTGGAATATTGGTTTTTGTTAAGCAAAGACCAGGAGTTAGGGTTAGGGTTAGGGTGTTGGGTGTTATAGGTGTTAGGGTGTTGGGTGTTAGGGTGTTGGGTGTTATAGGTGTTAGGGTGTTAGGTGTTATAGATGTTAGGCTGTTGGGTGTTAGGGTTAGGGTTAGGGTTAGGGTTAGGGTTAGGGTAAGGGTAAGGGTTAGGGTTAGGGTTAGGGTTAGGGTTAGGGTTAGGGTTAGGGTTAGGGTTAGGGTTAGGGTTAGGGTTAGGGTTAGGAGTTAGGGTTAGGGTTAGGGTTAGGGTTAGGGTTAGTGCAGCCTCTGATGAGGGTGTTATAGGTGTTAGGGTTAGGGTTAGGGTTAGGGTTAGGGTTAGGGTTAGGGTTAGGGTTAGGGTTAGGGTTAGGGTTAGGGTTAGGGTTAGGGTTAGGGTTAGGGTTAGGGTTAGGGTTAGGGTTAGGGTTAGGGAATAGGTATTTTCGGCTGAGACAAAGACATCGGAAGGATATTTGGGTGTAATTTGGCTAGGGTTAGCCTTTTCACAGACCCTGGCGTAGGGAATGGTGTCTATTTTTAGTTAGTGTTACCGAACTTCTTTTATCAGGGGAGACTATTTAACAAGGGAGATGATGCATGTTTCCAGTAAACGTAGTAAATACGTTTATGCATTAGACTAAATACCAAGAAACTCTGATCAGCATGCACTTCCAGAGCAATTAATCAGTCTCTTTAGAAGACTAAACATCTTGAATCATTTTCTTACCTGAGGAATGGTTAGTGCAGCCTCTGATGAGGAGTTGTCTGAGAACAGTGTTTTTCAAAGATGAATGAATATAAAAAAAATGCAGTATCAAAACTATTAATACTTCCTGTCAGAAAGCTGTCAGAAAACCTTCCGACAGCAACAATCTAAGGTCATGTACATATGTTGTAAAGTGGAATATTGTTTTTGTTAAGCAAAGACCAGGAGTTAGGGTTAGGGTTAGGGTGTTGGGTGTTATAGGTGTTAGGGTGTTGGGTGTTGGGTGTTAGGTGTTAAAGATGTTAGGCTGTTGTGTGTTAGGGTTAGGGTTAGGGTAAGGGTTAGGGGTTAGGGTTAGGGTTAGGGTGTTGGATGTTATTGGTGTTAGGGTGTTGGGTGTTAGGGTGTTGGGTGTTAAAGGTGTTAGGGTGTTAGGTGTTATAGATGTTAGGCTGTTGGGTGTTAGGGTTAGGGTTAGGGTTAGGGTTAGGGTTAGGGTTAGGGTTAGGGTTAGGGTTAGGGTTAGGGTTAGGGTTAGGGTTAGGGTTAGGGTTAGGGTTAGGGTTAGGGTTAGGGTTAGGGTTAGGGTTAGGGAATAGGTATTTTCGGCTGAGACAAAGACATCGGAAGGATATTTGGGTGTAATTTGGCTAGGGTTAGCCTTTTCACAGACCCTGGCGTAGGGAATGGTGTCTATTTTTAGTTAGTGTTACCGAACTTCTTTTATCAGGGGAGACTATTTAACAAGGGAGATGATGCATGTTTCCAGTAAACGTAGTAAATACGTTTATGCATTAGACTAAATACCAAGAAACTCTGATCAGCATGCACTTCCAGAGCAATTAATCAGTCTCTTTAGAAGACTAAACATCTTGAATCATTTTCTTACCTGAGGAATGGTTAGTGCAGCCTCTGATGAGGAATTGTCTGAGAACAGTGTTTTTCAAAGATGAATGAATATAAAAAAAATGCAGTATCAAAACTATTAATACTTCCTGTCAGAAAGCTGTCAGAAAACCTTCCGACAGCAACAATCTAAGGTCATGTACATATGTTGTAAAGTGGAATATTGTTTTTGTTAAGCAAAGACCAGGAGTTAGGGTTAGGGTTAGGGTGTTGGGTGTTATAGGTGTTAGGGTGTTGGGTGTTGGGTGTTAGGTGTTAAAGATGTTAGGCTGTTGTGTGTTAGGGTTAGGGTTAGGGTAAGGGTTAGGGGTTAGGGTTAGGGTTAGGGTGTTGGATGTTATTGGTGTTAGGGTGTTGGGTGTTAGGGTGTTGGGTGTTAAAGGTGTTAGGGTGTTAGGTGTTATAGATGTTAGGCTGTTGGGTGTTAGGGTTAGGGTTAGAGTAAGGGTTAGGGTTAGGGTTAGGGGTTAGGGTTAGGGTGTTGGGTGTTATAGGTGTTAGGGTGTTGGGTGTTATACGTGTTGGGTGTTATAGGTGTTAGGGTGTAAGGTGTTATAGATGTTAGGCTGTTGGGTTAGGGAATAGGTATTTTCGGCTGAGTCCAAGTCCTCGGAAGGATATTTGGGTGTAGTTTGGCTAGGGTTAGCCTTTTCACAGACCCTGGCGTAGGGAATGGTTGCTATTTCTTAGTAAGTGTTACCGAACTTCTTTTTTCAGGGGAGACTATTTAACAAGGGAGATGATGCATGTTTCGAGTAAAAATAGCAAATACGTTTATGAATTAGACTAAGTACCAAAAAACTCTGATCAGCATGCACTTCGATAGCAATTAATCAGTCTCTTTAGAAGACTAAACATCCTGAATCATTTACTTACCTGAGGAATGGTTAGTCCAGCCTTTGATGAGGAATTGTCTTAGAACAGTGCTTTTCAAAGATGAATGAATATAAAAAAATGCACCATCATAACTCTATGAATACTTCGTGTCAGAAAGCTGTCAGAAAACTTCTGACAATTTTCCGACAGCAACAATCTAGGGTCATGTACATATGTAGTAAAGTGGAATATGTTTTTTTGTTAAGGAAAGAGCAGGTGTCGGTGCAATCGGAACTAAGGTTAGGGTTAGTTAGGGTGTATGTTAGAAAATAGTCTACCCGTTGGCCATAGTTAAGTTAAACTATGTTCACCCTTGCACCGCGATGAGGTCGGTAGACATGGCAAGGGGTCGGACCCAGTCGATAACCGAGTCCTAATCAAGATGAATCAAAGGCTCAAAAACAAATCAAAGTAGCCAATTATTATGTAGTACCTTCTACAGGGCTGAAAAATTGACCACTGGTACAAGAATAATATTCCTTGGCGTATTCATGTTTCTTAAGCAAATGACAGAAATAAAATGCGGAATGAGAGATGCGGAGCTCCACCCACAGCTTATACGTCATAACACGGAGTGGTCTCTGATTGGTTCAAAATTACGTGATCTATTTTTATGTCACTCTCGCGTTGACCCATTGCAGAAAATGTATAAATATAACCTTACAGTCTTGCCCTATCAATTACGCTTTGGGTTGTGTAGGTTAGGGTTAGGGTGTTGGGTGTTAGAGGTGTTAGATGTAGGGTGTTTGGGTGTTAGGGTTAGGGTTAGGGTGTTAGAGGTGTTAGGTGTTAGTGTTAGGGTGTTGGGTGTTAGAGTGTTAGGTGTTAGTGTTAGGGTGTTGGGTGTTAGAGGTGTTAGGTGTTTGGGTGTTAGGGTTAGGGTGTTACAGGTGTTAGTGTTGGGTGTTAGGGTGTTAGGTGTTAGTGTTAGGGTTAGGGTGTTGGGTGTTAGAGTGTTAGGTGTTAGTGTTAGGGTTAGGGTGTTGGTGTTAGAGGTGTTAGCTGTTTGGGTGTTACAGGTGTTAGTGTTGGGTGTTAGGGTGTTAGGTGTTAGTGTTAGGGTTAGGGTTAGGGTGTTAGAGTGTTAGGTGTTAGTGTTAGGGTTAGGGTGTTGGTGTTAGAGGTATTGGGTTAGGGAATAGGTATTTTCGGCTGAGACAAAGACATCGGAAGGATATTTGGGTGTAATTTGGCTAGGGTTAGCCTTTTCACAGACCCTGGCGTAGGGAATGGTGTCTATTTTTAGTTAGTGTTACCGAACTTCTTTTATCAGGGGAGACTATTTAACAAGGGAGATGATGCATGTTTCCAGTAAACGTAGTAAATACGTTTATGCATTAGACTAAATACCAAGAAACTCTGATCAGCATGCACTTCCAGAGCAATTAATCAGTCTCTTTAGAAGACTAAACATCTTGAATCATTTTCTTACCTGAGGAATGGTTAGTGCAGCCTCTGATGAGGAATTGTCTGAGAACAGTGTTTTTCAAAGATGAATGAATATAAAAAAAATGCAGTATCAAAACTATTAATACTTCCTGTCAGAAAGCTGTCAGAAAACCTTCCGACAGCAACAATCTAAGGTCATGTACATATGTTGTAAAGTGGAATATTGTTTTTGTTAAGCAAAGACCAGGAGTTAGGGTTAGGGTTAGGGTGTTGGGTGTTATAGGTGTTAGGGTGTTGGGTGTTGGGTGTTAGGTGTTAAAGATGTTAGGCTGTTGTGTGTTAGGGTTAGGGTTAGGGTAAGGGTTAGGGGTTAGGGTTAGGGTTAGGGTGTTGGATGTTATTGGTGTTAGGGTGTTGGGTGTTAGGGTGTTGGGTGTTAAAGGTGTTAGGGTGTTAGGTGTTATAGATGTTAGGCTGTTGGGTGTTAGGGTTAGGGTTAGGGTTAGGGTTAGGGTTAGGGTTAGGGTTAGGGTTAGGGTTAGGGTTAGGGTTAGGGTTAGGGTTAGGGTTAGGGTTAGGGTTAGGGTTAGGGTTAGGGTTAGGGTTAGGGTTAGGGTTAGGGTTAGGGTTAGGGTTAGGGTTAGGGTTAGGGTTAGGGTTAGGGGTTAGGGTTAGGGTTAGGGTTAGGGTTAGGGTTAGGGTTAGGGTTAGGGTTAGGGTTAGGGTTAGGGTTAGGGTTAGGGTTAGGGAATAGGTATTTTCGGCTGAGACAAAGACATCGGAAGGATATTTGGGTGTAATTTGGCTAGGGTTAGCCTTTTCACAGACCCTGGCGTAGGGAATGGTGTCTATTTTTAGTTAGTGTTACCGAACTTCTTTTATCAGGGGAGACTATTTAACAAGGGAGATGATGCATGTTTCCAGTAAACGTAGTAAATACGTTTATGCATTAGACTAAATACCAAGAAACTCTGATCAGCATGCACTTCCAGAGCAATTAATCAGTCTCTTTAGAAGACTAAACATCTTGAATCATTTTCTTACCTGAGGAATGGTTAGTGCAGCCTCTGATGAGGAATTGTCTGAGAACAGTGTTTTTCAAAGATGAATGAATATAAAAAAAATGCAGTATCAAAACTATTAATACTTCCTGTCAGAAAGCTGTCAGAAAACCTTCCGACAGCAACAATCTAAGGTCATGTACATATGTTGTAAAGTGGAATATTGTTTTTGTTAAGCAAAGACCAGGAGTTAGGGTTAGGGTTAGGGTGTTGGGTGTTATAGGTGTTAGGGTGTTGGGTGTTGGGTGTTAGGTGTTAAAGATGTTAGGCTGTTGTGTGTTAGGGTTAGGGTTAGGGTAAGGGTTAGGGGTTAGGGTTAGGGTTAGGGTGTTGGATGTTATTGGTGTTAGGGTGTTGGGTGTTAGGGTGTTGGGTGTTAAAGGTGTTAGGGTGTTAGGTGTTATAGATGTTAGGCTGTTGGGTGTTAGGGTTAGGGTTAGGGTTAGGGTTAGGGTTAGGGTTAGGGTTAGGGTTAGGGTTAGGGTTAGGGTTAGGGTTAGGGTTAGGGTTAGGGTTAGGGTTAGGGTTAGGGTTAGGGTTAGGGTTAGGGTTAGGGTTAGGGTTAGGGGTTAGGGTTAGGGTTAGGGTTAGGGTTAGGGTTAGGGTTAGGGTTAGGGTTAGGGTTAGGGTTAGGGTTAGGGTTAGGGTTAGGGTTAGGGAATAGGTATTTTCGGCTGAGACAAAGACATCGGAAGGATATTTGGGTGTAATTTGGCTAGGGTTAGCCTTTTCACAGACCCTGGCGTAGGGAATGGTGTCTATTTTTAGTTAGTGTTACCGAACTTCTTTTATCAGGGGAGACTATTTAACAAGGGAGATGATGCATGTTTCCAGTAAACGTAGTAAATACGTTTATGCATTAGACTAAATACCAAGAAACTCTGATCAGCATGCACTTCCAGAGCAATTAATCAGTCTCTTTAGAAGACTAAACATCTTGAATCATTTTCTTACCTGAGGAATGGTTAGTGCAGCCTCTGATGAGGAATTGTCTGAGAACAGTGTTTTTCAAAGATGAATGAATATAAAAAAAATGCAGTATCAAAACTATTAATACTTCCTGTCAGAAAGCTGTCAGAAAACCTTCCGACAGCAACAATCTAAGGTCATGTACATATGTTGTAAAGTGGAATATTGTTTTTGTTAAGCAAAGACCAGGAGTTAGGGTTAGGGTTAGGGTGTTGGGTGTTATAGGTGTTAGGGTGTTGGGTGTTGGGTGTTAGGTGTTAAAGATGTTAGGCTGTTGTGTGTTAGGGTTAGGGTTAGGGTAAGGGTTAGGGGTTAGGGTTAGGGTTAGGGTGTTGGATGTTATTGGTGTTAGGGTGTTGGGTGTTAGGGTGTTGGGTGTTAAAGGTGTTAGGGTGTTAGGTGTTATAGATGTTAGGCTGTTGGGTGTTAGGGTTAGGGTTAGGGTTAGGGTTAGGGTTAGGGTTAGGGTTAGGGTTAGGGTTAGGGTTAGGGTTAGGGTTAGGGTTAGGGTTAGGGTTAGGGTTAGGGTTAGGGTTAGGGTTAGGGTTAGGGTTAGGGTTAGGGTTAGGGTTAGGGTTAGGGGTTAGGGTTAGGGTTAGGGTTAGGGTTAGGGTTAGGGTTAGGGTTAGGGTTAGGGTTAGGGTTAGGGTTAGGGTTAGGGTTAGGGTTAGGGAATAGGTATTTTCGGCTGAGACAAAGACATCGGAAGGATATTTGGGTGTAATTTGGCTAGGGTTAGCCTTTTCACAGACCCTGGCGTAGGGAATGGTGTCTATTTTTAGTTAGTGTTACCGAACTTCTTTTATCAGGGGAGACTATTTAACAAGGGAGATGATGCATGTTTCCAGTAAACGTAGTAAATACGTTTATGCATTAGACTAAATACCAAGAAACTCTGATCAGCATGCACTTCCAGAGCAATTAATCAGTCTCTTTAGAAGACTAAACATCTTGAATCATTTTCTTACCTGAGGAATGGTTAGTGCAGCCTCTGATGAGGAATTGTCTGAGAACAGTGTTTTTCAAAGATGAATGAATATAAAAAAAATGCAGTATCAAAACTATTAATACTTCCTGTCAGAAAGCTGTCAGAAAACCTTCCGACAGCAACAATCTAAGGTCATGTACATATGTTGTAAAGTGGAATATTGTTTTTGTTAAGCAAAGACCAGGAGTTAGGGTTAGGGTTAGGGTGTTGGGTGTTATAGGTGTTAGGGTGTTGGGTGTTGGGTGTTAGGTGTTAAAGATGTTAGGCTGTTGTGTGTTAGGGTTAGGGTTAGGGTAAGGGTTAGGGGTTAGGGTTAGGGTTAGGGTGTTGGATGTTATTGGTGTTAGGGTGTTGGGTGTTAGGGTGTTGGGTGTTAAAGGTGTTAGGGTGTTAGGTGTTATAGATGTTAGGCTGTTGGGTGTTAGGGTTAGGGTTAGGGTTAGGGTTAGGGTTAGGGTTAGGGTTAGGGTTAGGGTTAGGGTTAGGGTTAGGGTTAGGGTTAGGGTTAGGGTTAGGGTTAGGGTTAGGGTTAGGGTTAGGGTTAGGGTTAGGGTTAGGGTTAGGGTTAGGGTTAGGGTTAGGGTTAGGGTTAGGGTTAGGGTTAGGGTTAGGGTTAGGGTTAGGGTTAGGGTTAGGGTTAGGGTTAGGGTTAGGGTTAGGGTTAGGGTTAGGGTTAGGGTTAGGGTTAGGGTTAGGGTTAGGGTTAGGGTTAGGGTTAGGGTTAGGGTTAGGGTTAGGGTTAGGGTTAGGGTTAGGGTTAGGGTTAGGGTTAGGGTTAGGGTTAGGGTTAGGGTTAGGGTTAGGGTTAGGGTTAGGGTTAGGGTTAGGGTTAGGGTTAGGGTTAGGGTTAGGGTTAGGGTTAGGGTTAGGGTTAGGGTTAGGGTTAGGGTTAGGGTTAGGGTTAGGGTTAGGGTTAGGGTTAGGGTTAGGGTTAGGGTTAGGGTTAGGGTTAGGGTTAGGGTTAGGGTTAGGGTTAGGGTTAGGGTTAGGGTTAGGGTTAGGGTTAGGGTTAGGGTTAGGGTTAGGGTTAGGGTTAGGGTTAGGGTTAGGGTTAGGGTTAGGGTTAGGGTTAGGGTTAGGGTTAGGGTTAGGGTTAGGGTTAGGGTTAGGGTTAGGGTTAGGGTTAGGGTTAGGGTTAGGGTTAGGGTTAGGGTTAGGGTTAGGGTTAGGGTTAGGGTTAGGGTTAGGGTTAGGGTTAGGGTTAGGGTTAGGGTTAGGGTTAGGGTTAGGGTTAGGGTTAGGGTTAGGGTTAGGGTTAGGGTTAGGGTTAGGGTTAGGGTTAGGGTTAGGGTTAGGGTTAGGGTTAGGGTTAGGGTTAGGGTTAGGGTTAGGGTTAGGGTTAGGGTTAGGGTTAGGGTTAGGGTTAGGGTTAGGGTTAGGGTTAGGGTTAGGGTTAGGGTTAGGGTTAGGGTTAGGGTTAGGGTTAGGGTTAGGGTTAGGGTTAGGGTTAGGGTTAGGGTTAGGGTTAGGGTTAGGGTTAGGGTTAGGGTTAGGGTTAGGGTTAGGGTTAGGGTTAGGGTTAGGGTTAGGGTTAGGGTTAGGGTTAGGGTTAGGGTTAGGGTTAGGGTTAGGGTTAGGGTTAGGGTTAGGGTTAGGGTTAGGGTTAGGGTTAGGGTTAGGGTTAGGGTTAGGGTTAGGGTTAGGGTTAGGGTTAGGGTTAGGGTTAGGGTTAGGGGTTAGGGTTAGGGTTAGGGTTAGGGTTAGGGTTAGGGGTTAGGGTTAGGGTTAGGGTTAGGGTTAGGGTTAGGGTTAGGGTTAGGGTTAGGGTTAGGGTTAGGGTTAGGGTTAGGGTTAGGGTTAGGGTTAGGGTTAGGGTTAGGGTTAGGGTTAGGGTTAGGGTTAGGGTTAGGGTTAGGGTTAGGGTTAGGGTTAGGGTTAGGGTTAGGGTTAGGGTTAGGGTTAGGGTTAGGGTTAGGGTTAGGGTTAGGGTTAGGGTTAGGGAATAGGTATTTTCGGCTGAGACAAAGACATCGGAAGGATATTTGGGTGTAATTTGGCTAGGGTTAGCCTTTTCACAGACCCTGGCGTAGGGAATGGTGTCTATTTTTAGTTAGTGTTACCGAACTTCTTTTATCAGGGGAGACTATTTAACAAGGGAGATGATGCATGTTTCCAGTAAACGTAGTAAATACGTTTATGCATTAGACTAAATACCAAGAAACTCTGATCAGCATGCACTTCCAGAGCAATTAATCAGTCTCTTTAGAAGACTAAACATCTTGAATCATTTTCTTACCTGAGGAATGGTTAGTGCAGCCTCTGATGAGGAATTGTCTGAGAACAGTGTTTTTCAAAGATGAATGAATATAAAAAAAATGCAGTATCAAAACTATTAATACTTCCTGTCAGAAAGCTGTCAGAAAACCTTCCGACAGCAACAATCTAAGGTCATGTACATATGTTGTAAAGTGGAATATTGTTTT
>OZ022508.1:84044288-84076913 GCA_963989385.1 Ctena decussata | reverse complement strand
TTCTCCCTCTCTCTGGGAGACGACCCGATATAGACTGAAATACTGTCTCAAAGGGCCGTTAAACCGAAAACAATTAATCAATCAAAAACCAGTATAGCGGATAATTTCTAAATTTTGGAACAGGTCAATACAAGCAATAAGAGCAGGTCCAGATCAGGGTCTACGCTGTTTGCGATTCGATCTGCACCTTTTGGACCCATTACTGCATTGTAAAATCGAAGTTACTCTGTTTTAGGAACATTACGGTATTATTAGGTGTCCCATTTTTAGAACTTTCAAAATAACATTATCTATTTTGAATGAACCGCGACAAGGTAAAATCAACGACGTGGCATGTGCGCTGAGCGAAGACTCAGTTCAACCTGGACATCAGCCAAGTCTGATCGGAGTATTCGCTGTTGGCATGGAGATAGCATGGAACCTTAGCTCTCTTGAAACGCACAGCGGAGACTCTGATCAGACTGGGCTGATGCCCAGGCTGATATGAGTCATTGCTGGGCGCACATGCCACTTTGTTGGTTTTGTCATGTCACGGCTCAAAATATGGTTCAGCTTTGATTGTATGACATATGCCACCTGAGATTTTTTAAAAGAATAAAGTTTTGTTCTGTTATGTTCTGTTAATATGTTTTTTTCTGTCGCAGTGAAACCTTACTACCAACAAAGTTTCACACTTTTACCAGTTTTGTCGCATATTGTTTGAATCTGACTACATGAAGATACCCAAGACGTGCCACAACCATCATAACCTCCAATGGCAACAAGAGGAACAGTTCATTTGACATCCCAGGGATGTGTGTCCCACCATCTGACGTAGATCGTATTTTATCAAGTTCATGATCGAATCCTTTCTGATAGAGTTACAGCTCTTTACTTGTAACTTTATCTGTATGTGTCCTCAGCTTCTCCTTTAGTTTTCATCCAATTTTCATAAATCTGTCAGGATATTGTGATCCCGCCTGAAGCGGATAATATTTTACTGGAGTTATGATCGGAACCTTTCTGACAGAGTAACGGCCCTTTATCTGTAAATCTGTCCGTAAACGAATCGTGTGTCCTCAGCTCCTTCATCAGTTATCTACCGATTTTGATAGAACTTACAGAATATTGTTATCTTAAAGGAAAACACTCACTAAAATGCATGTTGGACTCAAATTGAAGATTCTTATAAAACATAAAATTTACCGAAAATTTCATGAAAATCGCACTTGAATGAAGAAATATATGACAGTTTAAAGATATTAAGATGTTGAGCTGGAAACCAGTAAATCTGTGAGTAAATGACATCATAAACTCACAGTCAGAAATGAAAATCCTAAATAAATTAAGTTTGAAACAAACTGTAGATAAATGAAATGCATAAATCTATATTTTATTTCATAAAGAAATGATCAAAAGTAAATAATACTGTAAGAAAACGCAATTTATGCTCTTATTCTAGATCTAAATATTTATCACATGACATGAACTTCCAAAATGGCGGCCTCCGACCGCCATTTTGAATTTTTAAAACCTTCATATCTTTCTTATTTAAAGTCCAATTTTCATGAAATTTTCACCAAAATTATTTGCTAATTAAGACCTATAATTTGAAGTCTGTTCGTATTTAAGTGAGTGTTTTCCTTTCACCTGACGTGGATCACATTTTATTGGGGTCGTGATCGGACCTTTTCTGCCAGAGTTACGGTCCTTTATCTTTAAATCTGCGGTCAAATCTTGTCTTCTCAACTCGACCTTCAGTTTTCATTCGATTTTCATTTAACTTTCATCCTGACCTTATGTGGATCATATTTTATTGGGGGTCATGATCGGACCGTCTTGCAGAGTTACGGCCCTTTATCTGTAAATCTGTGGTCAAATCGAGTGTTCTCCACTTCTGCTTCAGTTTTCATCTGATTTTCATAAAACTTTTATACTGATTTGATGTTGGGGTCATTATCGGACACATTTGGCTAGATTTACGGCCCTTCGTCTGTAAATCTGTGGTCAAATCTTGTTTCCTAAACTTTTCCTCCAGTTTTCAACTGATTATCATACAACTTTAAGTATATTGTTATCAGAATTTGATGTGGATCATATCTCCTTGGGGTCATGATCGGAGTCTTTCTGTCAGAGTTACGGCCCTTTATCTGTAAATCTGTTGTTTATATGAAACTTACAGAAATTGAATTCAACGTATATTTTTTTTAAGTTGATAATGTGGTCAGATATTTGTCATAATTATGGTCATTGATTATGACTCAACTTGTAGCCATGACTCCTTTCAAAATCAAATTTCCCAGTCAATATAATGACATCCCATACACCGGGGGACATTTGGCCTTTGGCATTTTTTCTTTGAGCTGTTGGCACCCAGTGGGTTTAAACTGCTTGTGTCCCATTTTTTAGAATTTTACGGCAATGACGTTTTCTAAGCTAGAAAAGGGATTGTATATTTTGGTATTTGAGGTTGTCATATAGGATTGTGATAATGTAGAAACAAGAAAGATATGACACAATGTGTCATATCAATAGACTCGACTTACTTGAATGGCATTGAAGATGAAAGTTATTCTTGTCAGGGAAGTGTAAGAGTCTCTTACACTTCCCTGTTCTGGTGTAGTATTGGTAAACTGGGAGCATAAAAGAACACTTCTCACATAACTAGCTTTCTCTCCCTCTTTCAAATACATTTTTTCTCTATAAATAGAAAAATAGTCCACTATGCTAAGGATGTTCAAATGAAATGCTGAGTCCGATATTCATGACACATTGTCAAATGTTAAGCATCAAACTTGGTGGTGGCATCATTCTTCACTAAAAAAACTGGAATGCTAACAATATTATAATTATAGATGCGTTTATGTGAATGTAATGCTAGTGTCACACTATTACGTATCAGCGGCGTATTTCACAAAAATTACATACGCGTGTCGATCGCGAAGAACTGTGGCGTATTTTATGCAAATTCTAGTACACGGCGTATGTGTGACGACTCTGCGACGTACATATGGCGTATGCGTGGTGTATGTGTGGCGCATAATGCGTTGCTGTGGCGTAACTGTTTCGTTGGCACGGCGTTTCATTTTTAAATGCAACGTAACTACTGCGTACTAGCGGCGTAAACAGTTGCGTCTAAATGTTCCTGTGCTCCGCACTGCTGTTTTTCTTTCAAAAGCAGTCACTGCAAGTCACTAGCAAAACATTATGCCCCCAAGAAGTCACGCCCAGGAAGCAGCACGGGAATGGAGAAATTGGCTGCACCCACCGAGCCAGACCTTCGGACACTGTCAGTTGGCATTACTGAGATCTAGCAGCCGCTGAGTCTGAGACAGCAGTCAACTAAACAGGGGACATAGAGGCCAGGACCTATGGAGTGCCGTTTTACTATGCATTCCCTATTTACAGATATCGATAACATTGTATGGACATCCATAATTCGAGAAAGTGATATCCATTATCCGAATAAGTGATATTCATAATTATCTATGAGTTTCCCTACTTATTTATGGATATCCATGGGTCGAACTATGGATGTCCATAATTCGAATTATAGATACTCAAGCATCTGAAAGATTGATGGATATCACTAATTCGAATTATGGATATCACTTTTTCGAGTTATGGATCGAATCATGGATATCCATAACTCTGCCAATTTATGGATATCACTTGTTCGAGTTATGGATTTCAATAAGTTGAGTTAGTGATATTCTTTATTCAAATTAGTGATATCCACTTACCATTTAGATTTCTGGATACCATCCATGATAATAATAAGTGATGTGTGGATGTCAATAGTTTGGCCTATTTATGGATATCACTTATTAGAAATATGGGTATTCGTCTTTGCAAATAATAAGTTTAAATAACAAGCCTCTACGGTGATTTATGGCTATCCATAATTCGAGGTATGAATTTCATTGATTCAGTTCGGTTAATTGATATCACCCGGATTCAAGTTATGGATATCCATCGTTCAAATTATGGATATCCGTAATTCAGCCCATTTAAAGATATGCATGATTCGACTTATGGCTATTCATTAACTGAATGTGTGATATGAATGGATAGGCTGAGTGATGGATATCACTTTTATTCGAATAATGGATATCTATTAATCAAATTAATGATATTTATAAAGACCAAGTTAATAGCTCCCTTCTTCAGTACTGGAGAATGTGGATCTTCCAGGTCCATGACTATGAAAAGAATGAAAACAAACAAGAAAAAAAGTGTCCTCTGCCTATGATCGTCGTGTTACGTAGTAGGTACTCATGCAACGCCGAAACAAAATTGACAACGTAACACCTACGCAGCGGCAACGCAACAACAGCGCAAGGTACGTAGTCCGTACGCAGTTCGTACGCAGTTCATACGCCACGATACTCCATTGAAACATAATATACGTCATTCATTCGCCTCTGATACTCTATAGATAAGAAAAGAACGCCGTGGGTGCGCAGTGAAAACGCTTTATACGCCATACGTACGCCTCAGTTACACCGTACGCGTTTCCATGGCGTACCAAGCGATCACGCTACGTACCCGCTGCGTCACTGCTGCGTTGTTTTCGCTTTCACGGCGTTCGTGTGACGTATGTATGGCGTATCAAAGGTGCTACGTACGTGCGGCGATTTTTTCAAACCGGTTTGAAAAAATCGCGGAATCCTGGCGTATAAGGAGATCGTGCTGCGTATCAACTACGTAAGCTTTCGTTGCTGTGGCGATGCTGTGGCGTTCCTTTCTTACTGCCGCGTATCCGGATACGCCGTACGTACGCAAGCTGATACGCCAATGTGTGACACTAGCATAAGGAAAAAGATATTTTTACTATAAAAAGTAGCCCTGATTGAGAGAAATTCTCCGTTTACCAGGAGTGTTGCAGGTCGTAAATTGAATCCTTATCAGCCGCTTGTCAAAATTATTTGATTGGACCGATTCCATCGCCATCCAATGTTTTTTTTTTTGTTTTTTTTTTCATGCAATTTAAATTATTTGGTTTGGGTGTTACACTAGCTAGCATGGTCGAGTCTATAAAAAAAAATGGAAAACGCTAAAATATGTAAAGGGCATCTGCGCAAGTCTTACAGATTACAAATACAGTATTTACCCTAAATGTACTTGGATTTTTACTGTAGATTTTATTCTCTCTAAATGCAAATTTGACATCCGATAGGCTTCTAATAAAAGGGTTTCAGTTCTAAGCATCTGCTTGCATAATTTCACCTGCTGATAAACAACTTATACAAAAAGGTCATGAGGCCTGAATCGCTCACCTGAGTTAAGTGGTCAAAGGACAACTAGGGTCATCATTTGAAAAAAATGATTGTATATGATATGAAACCCAAACGCTGCATCTAAAAATGAAGACTCTATAGTGTACACAAGGGTTTTCAATGATTTGATTTCAGCAAACTAAACATAGATATTGTTCAAACAAGCATTCTAGATCTGACAAAGTTCCGCGAAGATCCAATAAAAATAAAGCCCCTATTGTGTACAGAAGAGTTTTCGAAGATTTAAGGTAGTGGCTTAGTTTTCGATCCGTAGTAATTCAGTTTCACACTTGGCATAGATTTCATGCAGATAAACATTTTAACAAGGTTTTAGGAACATAAGGTTTAGTATGTGCCCTTTACAGCGAAAGTTTAAGCTTTGAACTAGTGACCTAGTTTTTAAATCGAGATAATCCAGTTTCAAACTTCTTCCAGATTTCGTAGAGATACACATCCTGACAAAGTTTCATGAAACTTGGATTAAAACTGTGCCCTCTACAATGTGCACACGTTTTTTTCCCCTAAGACTTGGCATATTGACTTAGTTTTTAACCAAACATAACCGAGTTTCAAACTTGATCTAGATTTTATAGCGGCAAATATTTTGATAAAGTTTCATAAATACTGGATTAAAACTGTGCCCTCTTGAGTATACACAAGGTTTTTCTAATATTTGACCTTGTGAACTAGTTTTTGACCTGAAATAACCCTGACTCAAATTTGGCTCAGATTGAAAAGAGATAAACATTCTGACAAAGGTTCATGAAGATTGGAACAAAACTGTACCCTTTTGAGTGTCCACAAAGTTTTTCTAGAATTTGACGTAGTGGTCAACATTACCCAGATTTAAACTTGGCCTTGATTTTATAGAGATAAACATTTTGACAAATTGTTATGAAAGAGTGGATCAAAACTGTTCCTTTTATAGCGTACGTAACGTAAGGTTTTCCCTAAATTTGGCCCATTTTTCACCGACGTGATCCAGATTTAATCTTGGCCCAGTTTATATAGAGATAAACATTCTGACAAAAAGTTTCATGAAGATTGGATTAAAACTGTGCCCTCTTGAGTGAGCACAAGGTTTTTCTAAGATGTGACCTTGTGACCTAATTTTTGACCCGAAATGATCAAGACTCAAACTTGGCTTAGATTAAATAGAGATAATCATTCTATCAAATTTTCATGAAAATTGAATGAAAACTGTGCCCTCTCGAATGCACGCAAGATTTTTTTTTTCTAAGATTTGACCTTCTGACGTAGTTTTTGACCCGACATAATGCTGTTTCCAAATTGGCCTAGATTAAACGTTCTGATAAAGTTTCACGGAGACTGGACTAAGACTGTGCCCTCTAGAGTGTTCACAATGTTTTTTTTTAAGATTTGACCTAATGAACTAATTTTGACCCGACTTTATCCACACGTACGACGGGCATCACGGTATCCAACTATCTCCCCATCAGCACTTCGTGCTCAGGTGAGCTAATAAACCTACGAAGCCTAATGATGTTGAAGTCTCTAGGCTTAAAATGATCCAGAATCGAAGATTTTATGACGATAAACATTCTGACAAAGTTTCATGAAGAGTGAACAAAAACTATGCCCTTTACAGTGCACACAAGGCCTTTCTAAGACATGACCTAGTTTTTTGTTCAGATATGACCCAACTATAAACTTGCCTAGATTTCATGCAGATAAACATTCAGACAATGCTTCATTAAAATGTGATAAAAACTGTTATTTACAGAGTACAGAATGCCTTTAACAGATTTGACCACGTGACCTTATTTTAGGACTGATATGACCCAGTTTCAAACTTGGCCTAGATTTCATTTAGCTAAACATTCTGACAAAGTTTCATGAAGATTGGATTAAAACTGTGCCCTCTAGAGTGTACACAGGCAAATGTTAACGGACTTCTCGGACATCTGGACGTCTCGGACGACCGCACGTACGACGGGCGAAGGACATAACGGTATCCTAAAAGCTACCCATGAGCACTTTGTGCTCAGGTGAGCTAATAAACCGACGAAGCCTAATAATGTTGAACTCACCTACATAAACCGATGAAGCCTAATTTGATCAATTTTGATCATGCAGCTACACGTGTATGCGACATCACGGGTAAATTAAAAAAGTCGAAAGGCTGACATATTACGTCATGGCGACGGCTGTGAAAAGTTATGTCGGAAGTCGTCAGTTAAGAACTTTTCTTTATGGCGTACTAGATAATAGAACATAAGAAATCACAACCCAACAGGCACACAAGGCTGAATCAACCTTGAATTAATGTCGTGACGTTGAATAAACCTTGAATCAACCTTGATTCAACGTCATGATGAATCAATCTTGAATCAACGTTATGAGGTTGAATCAACCTTGAATCAACATTGAATCAACGTCATGACGTTGAATCAAGGTTGGTTCAACCTTGTGTGCCTGCTGGGACATGCAGAGAAACGATCTTCATGATGTACAAATACAAACAAAATTTGATTTTCAGCGTTCATCATGTGATGATTCCTGTGGTCGTCGCTGAAATTTTACAAGAAGTGAAAGATTCGCTCCGCCCACAAGCTACATTAGACGATGAGCATTGAAAACTCAAATGATTCATTGTTCATGCAGCCTTACGTGTAAACGACAACACATGTAAATGAACAACGTGCGTTACGTTTCAGACAATTTCAATTCCAGAAAGAAATTGTGAACACTCCATAGTCGCGAATACTTATTACTTTATAAAAAAATAAAACTCTCTGTCTTATCTTGAAGTTCATTATAAATTTTGTAAACTATTTAAATTATTTTGATCCTCTCTACGAATTGATCACTACGTCTAACCTGCACTTAACCCAGTAGGCCTAACTGTGAGGGGTGGGGTACGTCAGGGGTCGATAACTCACTTTACTTTATAAAGAAGAAGTGTTATTACGAGGTTCGTAAACTAAAGATCGTGGCAATGCGTTTGGTATACGGCTTATACTTTTTGTTGTACATTTACAGTAATACGGCACATCCTTGATATATCTGCAGCACCATTTTAGCCGCGACACGACAAAACCAACAATGTGGCATGTGCACCATCGAAGACTCAGATCAGCCTGGGCATCCGCCCAGTCTGATCAAGTCTTCACTGTCCTCATGAAGCTAGCTTAGACCCTTAGCTACCTATAAACTCTGATCACACTGGGTTGATCTGAGTCTGCGCTGAGCGTAAAACCACTTTGTAGGTTTTCTCGTGTCGCGGCTCATTTGTCTTACGCTTCTACTCGAACCTTCCAGCTACGCGGCCTCACAACCTTGATATCTGCAGCACCAGTGAGTCAAAAAGATGCAGACAGAATGACAAACAGGGTGGAGCCTGACTAGGAACTGTGCAATCTGGGTCTGCACTGTTTGCTATGATCTATCTGTCAAATGAGTCGCGACACGACCAAACCAACAAAGTGGCATATGCACCCAGCGAAGATTCAGATCAGCCTGGGCATTCGCCCATTCTAGTCTGAGTTTTTGCCGTCCATTTAATGGGTAGCTAAAGGTTTAAGCTAGCTCCGTGCGGACAGCGGAGACTCTGACCCGCCCAGCTTGACCTCAGTTTTTCTGGGTGCACATGCCACTCTGTTGGCTTTCTCGTGTCGCGGCTCAAATTTAATACTCTACGCATTTAATGTATATTAGTGATTCAGCATACTTTGACGTGAACTGCTGAATCAAGTGAAATTGGCATTTTACAGTATCATATGCAGGAAGAAAAAGTTAAATTATAAGTTAAATGAAGATGTATTATTACTGGATGGTGCATTTTATATAACATACAAAAATGAACCTAGAGGGTCCGTTTTAATAGACAAATTTTAGACTAATATCCAGATAGATATTGTCCATTAGATAGATGACTTTCATGAAGCACACATTTCGAAGTAGAATAATCATATTAACATAAAAGGGAATGGAAACTATGTTAAAACGGTTGTGGTCACATGATAAACATGTCCTTCACGTCCATCTATGGTAAAAACATTTAAAGCTCTTCTCCAGACCCCCCCCCCCCACCCCCACACGGACCAACCAAAAAAAACAAACAAAAAACCCGAAGGTTTTGAAGTATGGTATCTCGAATACCATTTAAGTTTGTCCAAATGATATGTATCTCGAATACCATTTAGTTTGTCCAAATGATGACCTTGGGTTGACCTTCACCTTATTTAACGGCAGGGTCAAATTTGCTTCCTTGTGCTGCTGTATAATAACATGAGAGTCCTTGGAAATTGTTGAATGCCTTGGGAAACAATATTAGTAAAGATGTTCAAATAGTAAAGATGTTCAAATAAACAAGTACAAGAAGTTTTTTTTCTTGAGTTCTAGAGGTCACGTCCATTATTTAACATTCGAACGAGGTGCATCAATTCGACAGTTTTTCAGACATCTTTTCCTCCAAGGTTGAATTCGACCTTTTTGCTCAAGTGAGCGGTACAGATCCTCATGGCCGACGTTTGAACAGAATGTCCAGAATCTTATATGTCGAATAATAAGTTTCGGACAAACAAGCGAGAATAAAAAGTACAGCTGCTATTTTAGTCAAAAAATTGATACATTGTATCAACAAAATGTATCCTGACATTGAGCCAAAATCGGTGTTTTTCTACTAACATACACTTGATGGACATTAATGCAAGAATAGTTGATTTCAAACCACATCCAGAATGTCACTCAAAATCCACCTGATAGTGTACAACTAATGCAACGACAACTTATCACGTGACAAATTCCACATCGGATAGGCGGCAATCGAAAACGCTCTTAACAATCGTTTAACGCGGATCAAAAACCGTTGGAAACAGCATTTCCGATTGCAAATTATCGTCAATTTGCAATCGAAAACTCTGTCTCTAATGAGTTTTGATTCGCGTTCGTCGCCTGCATGAGCGTTTTCGATTGCGGCCTAACTGGTGTGAAGTCCCACAAACAAAACCGCACATGATCAATGTCCCATAAAAGGCCTGCGAGGTCTACCGTACACCATCCCTATTAAAGTAGCCATGGCTTTGTGAAGGTGAATTATCTGGTTTATGTCCTTGATTTTATGGAAAATGTTCTTGATTTAAGGATCATGATCTCAAAGGAAAGATGATACAACATAACAGATGAGAAAATGCTATGATGTGCCAACAGCATATTCTTAGATTAGCATGTGCATCTTCACAGCCTGCTCAGCATTTTCTAGTCTGTTTTAGAAAGTTCAGCTAACTATCTAATCAGCAGAACATCGAAGACTCATTGGGCGCGCATACTGGTCTGAGAATTCACTTTCGACAAATTCTGGGGCATCTTTTCACATGATAATCACGTTAAAGTGAAGGGATACACTTCCATGTTTGTCTGTCATTTTTTCAACGGGGAACAACTTTTGTTACTTCCTGTTTGCTTCCTTAAGTGACGAAATTCTTCATAAAAGGGGGACTACTCTTAAAGGAAAGAATTTGCTCCTCTAGGAGCAAATTCTTTCCAATAAGAGTAGACCCCGTTTCAAAAGAGAGAGGAACAAATCAAATGGTAAAGTTGCTGCCCCCAGAAGTATACATTTCTACCTTAATAACAGCCGAGAAAGTGGTATATAAAGCCAGACCTATCATTTGCTTCAAAATCCTTACGCACACAAGGTCGGAGATAATGGTAACGTTTATTTCATATAACTTTTCGTAACTAAACTTTTGGTCCACGTTAAATAATACTCAATTTACTTTTCTAATATAATAAGTTACATTCGCTTTTGAGATGGCTCGCGCTGACAAGTTACTTTTACTTTCCATGCCGTTCGTCTCTTTCATGATGCACGGGTCTGCTTGGCCCGCGGAGTGCATTGTTAAGCGTGTACTCAGAGGGGATGACCCTTTTCCCACCCCTTTCAGAAATGCGCATTTGTCGCACTGAATTTAGTAATTATTATAAAAGCCACTGACTGAAAAGCTAGTAGCTGAAATTTTCATCAGTCCAGCGATCAGTGCTGTCAGTCAAAGTATTTCTGGAAAATTGTCAAAAATGACGGATTTTTTTGCGACATGAATCATATCGGAGTTTTTTTTTTTTTTTTTTTTTTTTTTTTTTGCTGTGGCTGTTGTCTTTAATGGACCGTAGAGGGTTGCGGTATACAACGTCATTTCTTTACTGGCCGTCCCAAGGACATGAAGGAACGGCCTCAGTAATACATGGGATATTTCTCCTTAATTGGATTTTAACCCATGCCAGAAGTAATGGATAGAGTCAGAGGCTTATGACTTACGCGGAACGTGAGTAGTTATAAGCCGCTGATAGAAAGTTTCATGAGAAAATTGTAAAATGGATATGTATCACCACATTATAATGGTTTATGTGCAGCTTTAAAGGAATGGCATCAGTATTTGCATGAGCTATATTGCTTTTTTGGTAAGGTGAGATCTTTGTCAGAGTCTATATAACCAAGTAAAGCCTTCACAAAAACTTGGTCTACGCTTAGCAACCATTAATAATTGATGCTTATCAAATAAACCATTGCGACCACAAAAATCTAAAATAAAACTTTGTTTATATCTCAAAAGCCGACCTAAAACCTTCATTGATGGATTTCAAGCACGGGTGCGAGAGGTAGATAGGCCTATCATACCATTCCATGGTTGCAAGACAGTTTAAAAGGCCGTAAAATCACATGTCATTCATTCTTCTGTATCTTGTGATACATCCTGCTACCTTGTGATACCTTGTGATACCATATGTGCGGTATTTCAAATGACCGCTCTCGACATCTATGCGTATAGCGCTCACGACAAATTTGCAAACAGCTTATGGCCGCTCACGACATCTATGCGAATAGCGCTCACGCCCCATGTGTAAGCAGTCGCATAAGCTGCATTGTGGGTAACTAATGGCTGTACCTACCATGTCAAAAGTAATTACTACATAGTCTACGCCCATGGGCGTAGACAAAAAGTAATCAGTAGATATAATTTCGTGATGCTAGGTGCTCCTCAAGTCTTGCCAAATTGTTACCCTTTATCTAATTTAAACTCCTAAATTTGCTTTTACTGAATATCGATGACAGAAATTTCATGAAAATTAACATCAATAGGTAGTAAAATAATGCAGTGACGCATGCGCAAAGATTGTGGGCATTGCCTTAGTAATGCATGGGTTAGTAATCCCTGTCAAAGGCGGAGGGAATGTAGTTCAAATCTTGTCCGCCTGCCCGTCCTTCAATCTTAACTAAGTGATTGAAGAAAATTATGAAATTTAATTAAACTAAATAAATAAATTTCATACATATGAAACGAATTGCTTCATGTGAAGCTTACGGATAGCTTTCCGTAACCTTCACACATATGTAAAGCTTACGGACAGCTGTTTGTAAACCTTCACAAAGTTGTGACGCTTACGAAGGTGTGAAGCTTACACCGTCACAAAGCCCAGTGGCTAGCACTGATGTTGGTCGTTAAAACAAAGCTCGATCATTTAAAACGATTATGATAAGTTTTTTTGATACATGAGAAATAGAAAACCATGTTATTTGCTTGTGAAATCATGCCCAGAGGTTATAAAACTTGAGTACATTCTCAAACTCAAAATAAAGCACACTTATTGGCTGCTTCCGAGCACATGCTCGGAAGCAGCCAATCAGTGTGCTTTATTTTGAGTTTGAGATAATTCTCAAGTTTTATAACCTCGAAACCTGGTTTATCAGGCATGGCCAGCAATTTTTGCTTCTGGTCTAAACGTCGCCCTTCCTGCGCTGTTTGTGGTATCGTCTCATAAACTTGATATCAAAAAACACTATTCTGGTTTTCTCTCGACCGTTTCAGAATGTCCTGGTAGTCTTGGTAGCGTTAGCCGTTGTGGTCAACGCCAAGGTCGTCAATGACCCGAGAGAAGCATTCTCCTTTAATTGTCGTAATCGACGCTATATAAACCGCATAAGCAGCGAATATTTGGCTGATAAATACGACAGGAGCTGGGACTTGTCTTGCAAAAAAATCCCTGGGTTTGGAACCGGAGAACCGGACTCAAATGACATCGGTTGCAGTTGGATACCAGGTGAGTATAACTCTCCCACTCATAAATAATGATGAAATGAACAATAGTATTTCATCAACTGATATGTTGAGCGTGAGTGAGTATATGTATCCCAGCGGGCACATGACGTCGAACTGACGTCGAACTGACGTCAAAGAGACGTCGATGCTACGTCTTTACGACACAACGACGTCAGTACGACGATGCGGCGTCATTCCAACGTCATGTGCCTGCTGGGTATAGGAACTTTAAGGCGAGGTTATACAAAAAAAAAAGCAACAAAAAAAAAAAAAAAAAAAAAAAAAAAAACACTTGTATAAGTAATGACACGGTGCAAGAGTTTGCAATAAAATTACTCAGATCCAGCTACACTGTAAAAGGGGGGGGGGGAAAGGGGAAAACTAAAAAAACAATAATAATAAATAAATGAAATATATAAATAAAAATAATCCGTAGTTTTAACGGCAAAATAACTGGCAATCAGCTGCCAGTCCAATTTCCCGTTATTTTCACGGGCGCCCGTAAACATTTGCAGGAATCATCACGCAGAGAAGGGTAGAATACTAAAGGACAGGTATTTGTTTGGTTATATAGCCCTTCAACGCTATAAATATTGAGCCGCGACACGACAAAACCAACCAAGTGACATGAGCTTCCGCTATGCGTTAAAAGGATAGCTTTAAGGGTCTATGTTTCCTCCATGCCGACAGCGAAGACTCAGATCAGACTGGGCGGATGCTCAGGTTGATCTAAGTCTTCGCCGTACGCACATGCCACTTTGTTGGTTGCCTCGTTTCGCGGCTCATTTTTGAGTGAGGTCAGTTAGCACAACCCTTACATATCGTGATTTCCACAAATGTTCCACAGGCAGACGCCAGTTAGAATAATGGTAAATGAACTGGCAGCCAGAGTTTTTACAGTATATATCATCATGATCATGCGTTAAAACTCTTAATTTCAGTACTGATGTGCTCTGTAAATTATCTCTGAAGAATTCGCCTGTCATGCATCAGAAAATGAACATTCTTATTCTCTTTGAATTATAAGAAAATTGTCTGTAAGACACGACTGATTCCCCGTGCAGTGCCTGTCACAGAGCAGTATACATCACTGAATTGTCTACTATCAACAAAAGTTATTTCAAAGAAATTTCCTGCTAACCTGAATGGCAAAACAGCTAAGTACAAAACCCATATACATCGCACAAAAAAGCCCTGCCAAAAATGTCTAAGTTCAAATGACCTTTCGTCTGTCAATAATTATTTCCAGTTCAATAAAAAAGAACATGCTCATCTTCAATAGTTCTCAATATATAGGCAAAGTTTGAATAAGATCCATTGCAAATTGTAAGAGAAGCTGATTACACAAAGTCCGAAAAATATCTGCCTAAAATGACTAAGTTCAAATGGCCGCAATTCTATCTAAATTAATTCTAGCTTGATCAAACATGCACATTTTCAACATATCAACAACATGTATCCAAAGTTTGAAAATAATCTACTAAAACTGTGGGAGAAGTTGGTTACACAAACTCCATACCCTACAGTGCAAAAAAAAAACTGCCGAAAATGACTAAGTTCAAAATGCTGTAATTCTGTTAAAGTTAATTCTAGTGCCATCAAAGCCCACATGCACGTTATCAACATACCCACAACATGTATGCAAAGTTTGAAAATGATTCACTGAAAACTGTAGGAGAAGTTGATTACACAAACTCCATATCCTACAGTGCAAAAAACAAACAAACAACAACAACAAAAAAAAAAAAAACTGCCCAAAATACTAAGTTTAAAAGGCCGTAATTTTGTCCAAATCAATTGTAGCTCCATCAAAAACCCATATGCACATCTTCAATATGCCCACAAGATCATGCAAAGTTTGTAAAAGATCCATAAATAACTGTAGGAGGAGTTGTTTACACAAAGTCTATACCCTGAAGCGGATGAGCAGACAGACGGACAGACAGGAGCACATCTTAATGCCCCTGACTGTCATCACGGGGGCATCAAAAAGGCGTAAATATTGGACATTTATATTTATGACAGAATTTAAGACAAGGAGCTGATTATTATCATTATTTTTCTTCCTTACAGTATCAGTCCTGATAAACGCCCTGCTCTAACAAAGAGCCCTGCCTCTTTACAAAAAAAAAATGTTACAGACTTGTCAACCTCCGTGTCTTCCATCAGTTTTTACAGAAGGGAAGAAGGGAACAACATAGTTTCCTGTTCGCTTCTCTGGAAGACTGGCTCTTTCAAATGGGATCCACTTTTCAATGGAAGACTTTCCTCCTAGAGAAGCAAATTCTTCCCTTTAAGAGCTGACCCCTAATGAGGAGGAGGCAAAAAAAAAGGAATATAGAAAAAATTCTTCATCTGAAAGTATATCCATTTACCTTAATATTGTTTATTAGAATTTTTTTTGTTCCAAATAACGCCCGCTTTCGAAAGAAAATGCAACGTTCCGGGGCATTTGATATGATTACTATGGTACTTTTTACAGACTATGTGAACGACTGGCGAGAGATGATTAACTTCACCTGTCCGGACGAAGGGTACCTAAACGGAATAGAAAGTTTCTATAACAAGGCCGAAGGGGACCGCAGATACAGATATCGATGTTGTTTCGTTCGATGTAAGTTCAGGGGAGAGTCGGGTAACTTCGGACAGGCGGGTAAATTCGGACATACCATTGCAAACAGTGAAAATCCAGATGAGACGGCTCGGGTTTTCACTGTTTGGCAAGTATTTGTTTTGTTTTAGTTCCAGACAACTGACATATAAAGGAAAAAATGTCAGTGTCCGAATTTACGCGCTGTCAGAAGTTAGCCGACTCTCCCCTATTTATGTGTCTGTAACTGGTAAAAATGATTGTCCTATCATTTTAAGATTATAATTCGATTTGATTCGAGATATTCGATCTCGGACGACTGATCTATCACACATTTTAATTTGTAAGGTTGAGTATTTCATTTATTATATAGCAAAGGTGCTTATGGGGTAGTTGCTGAATATCATGGAATAGGCTGTAAACTCGGTAGGGATCGACCCAATCAGTTGCCAGCCAACCCCATAATCTCGATCTCAGTTTCAATTGAATATTGTGATATTACTCTAACTTGGGAAACTAACTATGAATAAGCAATGTCAGGCAAATGTTACTTACGTTAACTAACTATGAATAAGCAATGTCAGGCAAATGTTACTTACGTTAACTAACTATGAATAAGCAATGTCAGGCAAATGTTACTTACGATAACTAACTATGAATAAGCAATGTCAGGCAAATGTTACTTACGTTAACTAACTATGAATAAGCAATGCCAGGCAAATGTTACTTACGTTAACTAACTATGAATAAGCAATGTCAGGCAAATGTTACCTACGTTAACTAACTATGAATAAGCAATGTCAGGCAAATGTTACTTACGTTAACTAACTATGAATAAGCAATGTCAGGCAAATGTTACTTACGTTAACCAACTATGAATAAGCAATGTCAGGCAAATGTTACGTTAACTAACTATGAATAAGCAATGTCAGGCAAATGTTACTTACGTTAACTAACTATGAATAAGCAATGTCAGGCAAATGTTACTTACGTTAACCAACTATGAATAAGCAATGTCAGGCAAATGTTACTTACGTTCTATCTTTTTTGTAATTCAGTATTTAGATAATTCATTGATATTTATGTATTTATGTTAGTACTTGAATGAATTTTAGTTATATTTCATAGGCCATGTTTATTTTGGGGGTAGCATTGCATGCGGGTCATGATATTTGGACATTGGTTCCGCCACATGTACCCCTATGCAAGCCTCCGTTGATTTAAGTCTGAAATCCCGCAAAGATTTGTTTCCAGCAAGTATTTATCACAGGGTATAATCGATTCCGCTAATTTTCGCTTCCTGCAGAGACTGTACATCATATTTGGCTTCCGCCGAGACTGTCCGCGATCTCTTGCTTCCTGCCGAGACTTCTGTACATGATAAATGGCTTCCTGCAGAGACTGTCCGCGTGATTCTGCTTCCTGCCGAGGCTCTCGGCAGGAAGCAGAGTCACGCGGACAGTCTCGGCAGGAAGCCATTCTTCGAGGACAGTAGTCTCTGCAGGAAGCAAGGGATCGCGGACAGTCTCGGCGGGAGCCAAATATGACGGACAGTCTCTGCAGGAAGCGAAAATTTGCGGAATCGATTATACCCTGAGTTTTTGTGTACTTACAGGAGTGCATATGCTTGTGTTACTTCATAATGATGTTTATATACGGTAAACAAAGTAGGATAACGAATGTACCAGTGTGAACTTCATGATGAGACGCAGGCACAGCGTGTCATTATGGATTTCATGCTGCTACAATTATATGCTATTGATATCCTCCCTGTATCAATATGTTTTGTTCTTGTATAATATTATGTTGTTTTGTTCTATGGGAGTGCAAATTATATGTTGTATTTAAAAAACACCTTCTCCATGAGATTACCGTTGAACCAACTTTGTATAAACAGTATTTGACAAAATTTAGTAAATTATACCAGTTAATTTACTATTGTCCTCAGTAATTGTATGCACATTTTCTATATTTTACACTGTCATATGCCATCATGTATGATATGTTGTATCCTCATGGGCTTTTTAGCTTTCTGGAATTTGAAAAAAAACAAACTCTAAACTCTAGAAAAGATAGGTTATAATATATACTGCTCACAAAAAGTAAGGGTTATTTTGAGACAGAAGCGATTACAAAAATAAATAATAATGGCTGGGTTAGATTTTTATTGTTTAATGACAGAGCACTATTCAAGTGACAATTTTCAGCTAAAACAGAAACAGTCACAGTAGATCACGTGACATAGAGCAAGACATAAAGGACAATGGGGTCTACATCTCAATTTCGCATCGGCGAAAAAAAATTCTTTTGGACCCTAGGATTCTGTGAATATTAAAATTCTTCATAATTTTCCAAACTGAAAAACATCCATTTTGGTAGGCTTTCCTGCATTATTTAATGTGTAGGGCCCTTGCAAATGTCACCATTCCACGCAATGGAATCGCTTACGCCTGCCATTTCATCCCTTGACAAAACTGCATGAAGAAATAAATATCTGCATATTGTTAACTTAGGCATTAGGCGCCTGTCTTAATGAAATTGCATAAATATGATTAGCCATTGTTGTGCTGGATTCGTGCGAAATTTGGCTGTCGTCCCTTTGTCTACTTCCAATTGACTCTAAGTCACGTGACAAGCTTGGAAGTATCTTTATTCATATTGAAGGTTTCTATGAATATTTGAGCAGCGACACGAGAAAACCAACAATGTGGCTGTGCGCCCAGCGAAGACTCAGATCAGCCTGGGCATCCGCCCAGTCCGCTCAGACTCTTCGCTAAACGCTTTAAAGGAAGCTAAGGGTCTAAGCTACGTGCATGTGGACAGCGAAGACTCTGATCAGACTGGGCGGATGCCCTGGCTGATCTTAGCCTGCGCTGGGCGCACAACCACTTTGTTGGTTTTGTCGTGTCGCGGCTCATTTGTTTTATGAATTATAACAGTTTCATATTCATCTACTTATTTTTCTTAATTCTGCGTACGTAAGTTTATTGTCTTAATATCCCTTACTTATTTTGAGCAGTATATATGTTTTGCTCGGTGGTTAAGCCAGTCAAGGTTAACTGCTTTGCTTGCCTCTTCCAATGCACGATGGTGGGTCGGGCCTCGGACTTTATGAAGGCGCCAACCTAAATCTAGCATAATAGTAACACAGACGGTTGGCGCCTGACAGCCTGGGACATCTTGGGTCGGGCCCACCGTGGTTTAACTGGTAGGTTTCTTCTGCAAGTGTTGCTATATCTGTGTCCTCATGTTTGTTTTATCTTAAGCCGTGTTCATGTGCACTTTTTGCACCCGGGTGCAAAAATACACCCGGGGTGCAAATTTGCAACCCAGGTTTTTTTTGGCCACGTGAACGGTGTTTTAAGAAAAAGCACCCGAGTGCAAATTTGCCCCCGGGTGCAAATTTGACCCTACGTTTGAGGTGGTGCCATTTTATTTGCACCCCAGTGCAAATTTGCTCCCGGGTGCAGATTGTGCACATGAACGCAAAATGTGTTTATCAGTATACATTTTGATCTACGAATTTTTCAAAATGACTGGTCTTTACATTATGATCTTGTATAATCGGATACCAAAATAAGATATCAAAGTTCTCTTTACCAAATTGAAAATCACTGTTATCAAAACAGAATGCATAAATTACTGACACTACGATTTTGGCCATTCTTAAGCAAGATGTCCACCCGCCAATGTCGTAAATGTGGAAGCGGCTGGGTTGGTTGGTTGGTTGTTTAGGGTTTAATGGCCCTTTGAGACAGTATTTCAGTCTACACTGAACAAAATTTCTAATTGGTCACTTTGTCCATAGAAATAAGCCTGGAGCAGAGTTAGATTAGCCTGGCTACCAACTAAGACGAACAAATGTACAGATATTCTTGTATTTTACCAGCAGTACAAGCGCTTATGCATTTCCAAAATGATTTACATCAATATGAGGCTTCAGTTAGGGTTTACACAAACATTGAAAGGGAGGTAATTTGAAAACGTCAATATTAAAATTAATACAGGTGAAAAATGCATGAAGACTAAAAACATACCACATGTATTTATGATATTAAACGTTATTTACTTCTGAGATATCATGGTTTTGTGGAAGTTTGATACAGCCTGTATGTGTTTTCAGAGCATTCTATGGTTTAGATAGAAGGGGTCATAACTCTAATACTACAATAAAGTTTTGATTACAACATTGACTTTTAATAAGTAGCTAATAGCCCAAAATTTTGATTATGATTATATTAAAAAATACAATTTGAAAATCATATTTCTGCATATTAGAAAACTGACCAATTAGAAATTTTGCTGAGTGTATATCGGACCGTCTCCCAATGAGAGGGAGAAAAGAAGATAGAAATGATAGACGAGAGAAAAAATGTCCAAACAACCCCCACCCGCACCTACTGCAAGCACAGTAAGCCCTTGCCCTACTACTATTCAAAGGCACTGGAAGTTACAAGCAGCACCTTTGCACCACCCAACCACCCCCGGAAGCGGCAGGGACGTCGAGACAACAGATGCCTTGTTGGATATCTGGAGCGATGTTACGGCGCAAAACGAATGACGATGCTGCGGTGTCGATACAGTAGTTTATAAGAATATTCCCAAGTTAATGAAAGAGAGGGGCTTCGAATTGTCTGATACACAGCGTAAACAGAGGATGAAAACTCTTAAAACAAATTACTGAACAGCTCGTGATAACCTAAAAATAAGATGCAAGAGGCTCGTTTCCCTCCGGAAACTTAACGCAGATTTTACGGTAGAATAACTGGAAACCAGCTGCCAGTCCTTTTCCCGTTATTTTTACGGGCGTCCGTAAAAATTGCAGGAACCATCAAGCAGAGAAAGACAGAATAGAACAGGTGTCGTTTTGGTCAGATAGCCCTTCAACAATATAAAATTATTTTCGAGTGCGGCCAGTTAACATAACACTTCCATTTCTTGATTTTCAACAATGTCTTACAGGCAAACGCCCGTAAAAATAACGGGAAAAGGACTGGCAGCTGGTTGCCAGTTATTCTACTGTAGAATATACGGATTTTTTTTACAGTGTGTGAATAGCTCGTCTATTATTGCCGAGCACACCCATTTCACACATTCACACACAGTGGACTTGGCAATCCCGAAAAGGTTCCCCATCGTCCTATACGATCAAGCCCCAGCTAAATGATATAGAGTTACTGCCACTTGCAGCTCAACTGAGAGAGCGTGTACCCGCGCATCCCGTTGGAGCTGCCCGCGCAGTCTGTCACACAGATTGCCAAAAGAGGCCTTTGACATTCTGAAATCGTTCCGCCACTGATCATCAGTGTAAGTCCCAATGGACCCAAGCACTATAGTCGTCCACCACTCTTGACTTCGTGGTCTCTCTCAATGGCCTTTTCTCCGCTCTATTCTAAACATCTTAACACAGCGAATTTCTCCTCAAAACTGGGTAACTTATGTTAGGTTTAATGCCAAATCCAGGAACGTATGGACACAATTTATTGCATATGAACGCTACACAAGGGGGTGCAAATTTGCCCCCGGGCACAATTTTGCACCTGGGTGTAGATTTGCACCGAGGTGCAAAAAGTGCACATGAACACGGCTTTAGTTTTAATTTTGATTTCTGTGTTTCTGAAATATTACACTTATGAGCTAAGAATCTTCCACGCAAAGCAAACAACTGATGATCTGATGATCTGATGAACCAAACCAGAACCGAGGACGCGACCGCAAACCGGTTAGCCCCCCCCCCTCCCCCCCCCCCCCCCCCCCCCCCCACTTTGGCCGTCCCAAGGCGGCACTTCTGTTTCGGTTCTTATATATACTCGTCAAAACAAATTCCGCCGCAATTTTAATCGTGATATTGACGATTTTAAATATAACATTTTCAAATTATGTTGCTTGAATTAGTTTCCACAAAATTTGTCCATGGAAATTTTTGCAGGTCTCAGTTTCCTGCTTGCGTGTACAGAGTTACCTCGCATAACTATTAAACCATAGAAACTGCGTCTAGGCGCTTACTGCACACGCGCAGTTCCGTTATGTTTGTCTCGTTTAATTCTCGAGAAACCCTACATTCTAGAAACATCTAAATCAAATCGTAATAAACGTTCAAATGGCGAACATTGCATCTTAAAGTGTGCGAGACTGTAAATTACCTCCCTTTGAATCAAAACCATAGGAAATTTGATTTTGCAGATTATGGGCTTATCAGTCACAAATTTTAGTTCTGCTTTTCTGGACATGTGAACACGTTTCTTTGCAACATTTTTAACTGAGAATGCATCAGTTTATTGCAAAATTATGTCAGGCATGCAGTTTTGAAATGTTTATGACAATGCCACTGCAACTTTAAAAAGTTTGGCTTTTCCGCCAAAATGTTGAAATTTAGAAGTGAGAATTTATCGTGAAAACCATTTTAAATTCCGACTCTCTTTTGTATATCGAGCTGGAATCCAATGAATGTGTCTAAGAAGTACAGATCAGAAAATGAGAGTAAAACTGAAAGAATAGGCGCTTTTTCTTTTCATGAGAAATCTCGGGAAATCGGTTTACATTAAAATTTTGAAACCTGTCTGTCTAGCAATACCAAAAGGTCATATCAGTTCTACAATGACTCTTCAAGTTCATTCATTATGGTACCTTTTCAGAAAAATATGCTAAAGTTAATGCGACGGAACTAATTTTGACTAGTATGTGTACTGCCTCCAGAGTAGCCAAGCATTGTCGTACTGAGATGGATCGGTGCATGACTTGCAATTTTACGTTAAATGTAGATTCTGTCGAGAATTTTAAGCGTAGATGTCTGAAACGTTTCTTTCTTTCTCTTAATTTTCTTGTTCACTATATTTTTTGTCAACAGCCTATGCTATGGAGAACTGCGAGCTGGTCTGGGCTAACACGTGGACAACACCGGTAAACTTTGAAGTGCCCGAGGGCTACGTTCTGACCGGAGTATGGTCTTACTACCAGAGAAAAACGAGGTAGGATAAAGTCGGGTAAATTCGGACTGCGGGTAAATTCGGACAGTGACATTGTTTCCTATATATGTCAGTTGTTTGGAATTGAAACAAAATTAACTGGGCAAACAGTGAAAACCCTGATGAGACGGCTCATTATGAGCCATCTCATTTGGATTTTGACTGTTTGCAATGGTATGTCCGAATTTACCAGCTGTCCGAAGTTACCCGACTGGACCCTAAGTACGATCTCACCCACAAGGTAGAATTGACAGTTTAAACCTTATTACGTTGAATCAACGTTGATTAAATTTTGTGTACCTAGTGAGATGTAAATAATCCGAGAGACATTTAACACTGCGACATTTTCCTATCAACCTCAGTGGACGTTATGACGTTTTCACCGACGCCGTTACGACATTCTTTTAATCAAGAATTGAAAGGACCTGGTATGAGTTATGCCAAATTTGATATAGAATGATGTCACAAATCTAAAAAAAAAAAAAAAAAAAATGCAAGAAAATTGGACCTTGTGGCCCAATGGTTGTGTGTGCTGGGTTTATTATTTTTGGGTCGTGGTTTCCATTCCCCTTCGGGGTGCTCGAAGAAATTTTCTTTACATTTTTTTTCTCCTTCTGCTCGGCAGGAAGCAGAGCCACGCAGACAGTCTCGACAGCAAGCCACTTTTCGAGGACAATAGTCCCTGCAGGAAGCAAGAGATCGCGGACAGTCTCGGCGGAAGCCAAATAAGACGGACAGTCTCTGCAGGAAGCTAAGATTACCTGTGGGGTAGTGTCATTGTATTTTTCTTGTCTTCATGCATACAATGATGATTTTTTCTTTCTTTCTTTCATTTTAGGGACAGGCTTTTCGGCTACTTTTATTGCCAGATGAAAGACCAGCGCCTCTAAGGCTGATTACCCAATGCAGTTTGTCAAAAACCTGAAAGACTTATAAATTTACTACTTAGTGTTGTTTTGTCTTTCTTCCGTTATTCCGACTGATTACTCTTGTCTATGTCAATGGACGGGTCTCCGTAAGGCCCATTTTATGGCTAGAATAGATTTTCTTCAAACTTTGTGTGTTATAAGAACTATGTATTGGCTCTTGATTCTCGAAATGTTACATTGCACAGAGATCAGTTAACCTTGATATGCATGATATAAGTGGGTGGGGTAATTTCACATGATTCTCGCCTTTATCTCTAAAATGCTGTATCGTTTTATAGAAAATTGAAGCCAAATGTCAATTATTAAAGAATGATTTAGATTCTTGTATACCAGTTACCAGTTACAGAAGTTTTCCGGAAATGCTCCTTATTGATGTTGTATACTCACTTACAAGTGATACCTAAATTTTGGCCATTCTTTGTCTCCAAATTTACGAAAGTCTTCATGTACTCCTTTAGTTGACTGTATGTACCAACTTTCGCACCAAAATCTTCTACAAGCTCTATGAAATCTCATGTTCTAGCAATTTCCATTCTAAGAGCACTATAAACCAAATTTAACCTTGCCGTAAAAAGGTCAAAGTCAACTCAAGGTCGTCATTTGAACAATCTTGGTAGTTGATGTTGCATACCAAGTGCCAGAGGTTATCATTCAGTTGGTGCTGGAGAACGTTTTATCATATATGGGTGTCCCGGCCATGTGGGCCATGTGACCTACATCATTTGCACAATTGAGCCGCGACACGACAAAACCAACAATGTGGTTGTGCGCACAGTGAAGACTCAGATCAGCCTGGGCATCCGCTAAAATTGATTAGACCCTACATTAAGTGCTCTAAGTGTAGCTAAGGGTCTAAGCTACCTCTATGCGGACAGCGAAGACTCTGATCAGACTGGGCGGATGCCCAGGCTGATCTGAGTCTGCGCAGGGCGCACAACCACATTGTTGGTTTTGTTGCGTCGCGGCTCAATTTTTGTTCCCTTAACCCTTGGAGATTCTTTATGAAATTTGGTAACATACAAGTGACCAAGTGGCTTTTGAGGAGATGTTTGAAATCGTCAAACTACGACAGACCATGGTTAAAAGTCAAAGAATGACCTTGACCTCTTGTACTCACAAATCTTTATGTACTTCTTTAGATGACTGTAAATACATTTTTTGCCAAATCTTATATAATTTTCAATTAATTCTTATGTTCTAACATTTTTCCATATAAACGCTCCTGAAAGCAAATTTGACAGTGCCGTAAAAATGGTCAAGGTCAACTCAAGGCCATCGTTTGAACAATCCAGTTTTCAATGCTACATACCAAGTTTTAAGATCACCGGTCGATTGGTTCTAGGGGAAAAGATTTTTTAAAAGGTTTTTACCATATATGGGCGTGGTGGTTATATATTGGTTATGTGACCAGAACCGTTTTGACATATTTTAGTCCACCTCTCAACCCTTGAAGGCTCCGTATGAATTTTGGTTTCAAATGGTTTATGCAATGCCCTTCATGTGTGTGCGCATGCGCAAACGGTTGCAGTATACTCATTTTCTAAGTAACCAATAGGGATAGAGTCTTAAAACTTGCTCCATTGAAACACCTGGGTATGATCTACTTAAAACAGGTATGCATATCAGGCCATGGGTTATATTCACGATTGAGTGAACATGGAAAAAATATTAATCTGTTACGATATACCCAGTTTCTAAGTAACCACAAGTGCTAGAGTCTTCAAACCTGCTCCAATGATACATCTGGGAAAGATCTACTGAAAGCAGCGATGCATATCGGGCCGTGGGCTCTATATCACGGTTGATAAAACTTGAACAAATATTCACTTGTTGCGTTAACTCAGTTTCTTAGTAACCACAAGAACAGGGTCTTCAAACATTCTCCATAACTACAATAAAACCTGTCCTAGTGCCCACCCCTATTAAGCAAGCAACATGTATTAAGCAAGCATGTTTTTTTTTATTCGCCAAAACAGGCGATTACATTGAAGTGTACCTGTATTAAGCTAGCCCCTGTCTTAAGCAAACACATTTTAATTATCCCTAAGGTGCTTGCTTAATACAGGTTGGACTCTACATCGTTAGAAGATTTATTGAAAGCAGCGACGCATAACGGTCTGTGGACTATTTCACTGTTGATTGAACATGGATAATATATTTATGTGTTGCGTTTAGCTCATTTTCTAAGTAACCAAAAGGGCTAGAGTCTGCAAACATGCTCCATAGATACATCTCAGGAAGATCTACTGAAAGCAGAGATGCATATCATGCCATGACCTATAGTTCCCACATAACTTTACATGGAAAAACATTTGCCTTGGTTCGGGGTTATAAAACTTGAGAATAAATTCAAACTCAAAATAAAGCACACTGATTGGCTGCTTCCGAGCATGTGCTCGGAAGCAGCCAATCAGTGTACTTTATTTTGAGTTTGAAAATATACTCAAGTTTATAACCTCTGGGCTTGTTGTACTTAGCACAATTTCTAAGTAAGTAAAAGGATAGATTTAAAATCTAAAGATGTTCCTTCAAGAGCAGAGAATATATACAGAAGTAGGAACATGGGCCAGACTACGTAGTTTCGGCTAATAAAGCCTCGTCAGTGACCCTGACAATATCTGGTGACGAAACCAGAAAAAGGCATACTGTAATTTCTTAATTTTAATTGGGCAGTCGATTCAAAGACTGATTAATTTCAAAAGGATCCAAATAGTATAAAAGACGATGATCTAGAATAATAGTCTAAATCGATCTCAAATTTTTGATTTCTCAGAATCTATCCCCTGATCTCAAAGGATGTAAATAAAATATAATCTGCACTATGGATGATGTACGGGGAGACTTTTTACGGCCGCCACACGGCACAACACCAGCTGCAGTGAGGTACAATTAAAATCTAAAGAAGTTCCTTCAAGAGCAGAGAATATATACAGAAGTAGGAACATAGTCTTCAAACTTGCTATACTTGCACAACATCTGTGGAAGATCTACTGAAAGCAGTGATGCATTTCGGGCCATGACAAATATTTTACGGATGATTGAACATAGACAAAATATTCTCCTGTTGTATTTAGCTCGGTTTCTAAGTTTACTGTAACTAAAACGAACAGAGTCTTCAAAACTTGCTACACTGGACATCTTGGGAAGATCTACTGAAAGCAGTTATGCATATCGGGCCATGACATACATGTATATTTCACAGGTGATTGAACATAGACAAAATATTCACCTGTTGCGTTTAGCTCGGTTTCTGAAAAACAAAACGGATAGAGTCTTCGAACTTGCATCACTTGATATCTGAGGAAATCTTCTGAAGGCAGTCATGCATATCAGGACATGTGCCATGTTTCATGGTCCAGTGATTTTGCCTTATATCTTAAAGACTATTTGGTATATGTACATGATACTTGCGACAATGAGTCAGTATAACCAGACCTTTGACCTCAAACAAACAGCAGGTCACAGTGACTTATATTTCATGAGACAGTGATTTTACCTTATATCTTAAAAGCTATTTGATGTACGAACATGATTCTTGGGATAATGACTCAATTTGACCCTATGTTTGACCTGAATCTAAAAGTTGGTCATAGTGACCTATATTTCATGGTACAGTGATTCTGCCTTATGCTTTGAGGTCTATTTCATGTACGAACATGATTGCTTGGGATAATGACTCAGAATGCCCCGATGTTTGACCTCAAATTAGCAGAAGGTTACAGTGATCTTTCTTTCATGATCCAGTGATGTTGCCTTATATTATTATTTGGATTTACCTTATAATTCGGCTAATGGTATGAGATAACTCTATGAGTGACCTCATAATAATTGTAGGTCGGTGTGACTTATATTTCATGGTCCAGTGATTTTGCCTCACATTTTATCACTATTTCATGGATTTGCACCATACTTGGGTTAACGGTTTTGGCTGACACTACAAATGATTTTAGTTCAAGGCCAGCCTGACCTGTATTCTATGGTCCAGTGATTTTATGTCATATTTCTATCAATATTATATGGATTTACATTATACTTGGGTAAATGGTCTGGGCTGACACTGTGATTGAACGCATACTAATTGTAGGCTGGTATTACCTATATTTCATGATGAAGTGATTTCCATAATATTTCTACCTCTTTTACACAAATTGGCATTATGCTTGGGTTTATGGTTTAGGTTGACACTGTGAGTGATCTCATACTAGCTGTTGGTCCGTGTGACCTAAATTTCATGGTCCTGTGATTTTAGCCAACATGTCAAACACTATCTTATATATTTGCAATATACTTGGGCTCATGGTTTGGGCTGAAACTCCGAGTGACCTCATACTTATTCTAGGTCACTGTGACCTATATTTTATGGTTCACTGATTTTAGCCAATATCTCTAACACTATTCCGTAGATTTGCCTTATACGTTGGTTAATGCATTGGGCTGACACTGTGAGGTCAGTGTGACCTATACTTTATAGTCCAGTGATTTAATACAATATTTCTTACACTATTCCATTTATTGACACGTTTTATTGACTTATATTATAATTGGTGTAATGCTACATTACAATGATTAACCTCCTGTCACTTTTAAATCACTGTGACCTATATTTCACAAATCATTGATATTGTCAAATTTCTGGCAATATTTTAGAAGTTTGACTTATTCTTAGGAAAAACTGCGGTTGATCTCATATTTTTGGCCGGTATTGTCCATATCTAATATGCGTCTGTTAAAGTCAAGCTTCCGTAAGTTGCGCTTTATTGCCTTCAGACAATTCTTTATCATTATTATTATTTTCAGGTTTTGCAACCTTAAATTTGTCGTCATTTTTTGCGCTTTAAGGGTTTGCTCCAAGGGCTAGGTTTGTATGTATATAGAACGGAAGTTTGTTTATTAAATACATATACACGCTTTGCGTTTGGGTTAGGTATATATATTGAGCGGAAGTTTGTATCTTAATAGCATATACATGCGTTGCGCTTGAGTTGCAAGTTTTCAAAGTTTTACTGAGGCAGTGAACATAGGGTCTGAAGTTACAAAGCTTTCAATCAGTAAACGTACGATAAGTTAACAAATAAGTAGAAATTAAAGCAGACGAAAATGTTAAACTACGTATTTGTAGTTTCATTAACATTATTTCAGTATCAGTTATGTTCTAGTAGCATTTTAAAAGACGAATGCTGTGTGAGATTTCCTAAAGCAATGGATATTAACAGATTTAAGACGAGGGTAAGCTTAACGACACTGCGCAAGATCACTCAAGCACTATATAAATGAGCCGCGACACGAGAAAACCAACAATGTGGTTGTGCGCGCAACGCAGACTCAGATCAGCCTGGGCATCTGCCCAGTTTGACTAGACTCTTTGTTAAGTGCTCAAAGGGTAGCTAAGGGTCTAAGCTGCCTCCATGCGGGCAGCGAAGGCTTTGATCAGACTGGGCGGATGCCCAGGCTGTTCTGAGTCAGCGCTGGGCGCACAACCACATTGTTGGTTTTGTCACGTCGCGGCTCAAATAATGTCAATATAACTCTCAATATAAAACTCATTATCATCAAAACAATTAGATAGGTTAGGCATCATTGTTTATTGTAGGCATTGATGCCTAACTTATTTAATAGTTTAGATAAGCCGCGACCCGACAAAACCAACAAAATGGCATGTGAGCCCAGCGACGACTCAGATCTGGGCGGATGCCAATGCTAATCTGAATCTTCGCTGGGCGCACATGCCACTTTGTTTTCCCGTGACGCGGCTCACTAATGAAGAATAGCTTTATATATTGAGGCCTATGGAAATTTTACACTTCTGAACACCAAAGCCGATATAAACCCTGGCCGTGTCAAAACATTTGTGAGGCTTTTGACGCCTCTTTTAGATAATATTTACATTAAATTGGGTTCTTATATAAGGGTGCCTATACCAAATTTAGTGCGACAGACGCGCGCGCGTTTCTGTATTTAACTTTTTCAAGTAATTTTGTATTACAGTGGGAACGCGTATCTATGGCGGAGTGATATTTTTATATAGATGGCAACGAAAAAACGTTCGAATTTCCTCTGATTCAGATTCAATCGACGAACGGGTCGCAATTTTGGCACTGTACTGTCGGCGAATCAAAATACACACAGACGAAAATAGTATAGGATTTTATTCCTCACATCTTAATTTAATTTCCTAGTTCTCTGAGATCCGAACTAAACACCGAGATACTCGGCATTCGAACAGTTTACACGATCGTAGAAAGACGACTTATTCCGTCAATTTTAAAAGCAATTTTCAAAATAAATCGACTTTCTACCGGCGGACATATGCCATGAAAAATGATGGTATTCGCCCTTTGTCCATGATAAATATCAAATAATTCGGTGTTTGGGACAATTTTCTTTGCAAAATAATCTTCGGGTACTGCACGCATTTTGTTTTGAACAAAATGGCGGACAACAGTGTAATCATTGCCCCGGCTGTACATTTCAACGTTTGCGACAAAATCGAGAGAATCATTATTCCATGTATTGCTAGACTACCAAGCGCGATTAAATTAAATATGTTTATTTAAAGTACAATGCATGACAGATGTCTATCTTTATATTTTATTCACAAAAAAACACAATTCCATACCCACCCGCAGAGTTTGTAAACAAGGAAGCTAGCTCATTAGTGCTGGGTACGTCATGAAATTGTGACGTAAACAGTAAACTGATTGAAAAACTGATATTAACTTGTGAGTCGGCTAACAGCCAGTGTGCCAATACTTCAAATGCTATAATCGCGTCCCTCCCTGTTTGAAAAATTAAAGCAAGGGAAATAATATCGCTACACCACTGAACAACTATTCAATTACGACAGCACGTGAATTTTCACTTTAGGAGAGAAAACTTAATGGGTCCTACATCTTAATGGGTCCTACATCTGAAGGATCAAATGGAATGGTTGTGCAGGCATACATACTTTTGCCAAGGGGTATGGGATGGGGGGGGAGGTAGGGAGGTGTTGCTGGAGCGAATTTCAGTGTGAATGGGGGGGGGGGGGGGGGGTGGCGGGAGGGGTGGGGGTAGGGGGGAAGGAAGGAAGTTAAGAAAATCCAAATTTTAAGACCACTTTTAGACCTTTAGTTTAGGGGTGTAAACTCGCTTTCTGGCAGAAAACTGCATGATTTTGATGTAATTTGCTCGGTTATGGGCTGCACACCCTGCGCTCTCCGTCTACGTACAGGCCCCGGTGTACTAATTGGTGAGAGGGCCGGAAGGGGCGAGGGGGGCATCGACTCTGTCGCCTGACAGCTTTGACAAGGTCTGCACCTTTTCGCAGGTCAAACATAAAACAAATAGCGAAAAAAATAAATAGACTTAAAAAAAGAACAAAAAGTGTTCTACTAAAATAGGTCCACCACGGGGGTAATACCAATTCGGCTACCTGTGCTTTTGACCGAGTCTGTACTATACAAACTGGCTTTCGACCGAGAATACGATCGTAAGCATTACTAATAACGGTAAATGGTAGGCCTACAATTGTTAATGGCTGTCAACCGAGCTGATACTGCTGTCGATTGTCTCGGTCGACAGCCACTTTTGCATGGATGGTAATTGACTGACTCGGTCGAAAGAACAGGTACAGTAGGACAAATTGCTATTAACCCCGTGTCCACCTTTTTTATTTATTTAAATCATATGCTATGATTATGTGTTTCAAGCACCCAGTTATGTGTTTTTGGTGTGATCTCAACAGCCAAAACTCACAGTGCCACAACACCGATTACAAAGATCTACAAATTTTTATTTTCCTCATTCTAGAAATCGTATGAAAACACAACCCATTCTAGAGTCTGAATCTAGAAACCAGACTTTGTTTGCAACTCGTGTGGCTCATATCGACTCCCACAACCCAAAGGCTCTCCAGTGATTTTTTTTTACTATTTTGGGAATGGTGCCAGTGCCCACGGAATTGGGAAAAATCGCGTTGTATTCTCCGAAAATTTGGAATTTCAGAAACACCTTTATTAGCCTCAGGTGGTGGGATAGGGGACATGATACTGAATATATAATATTTGCATTCAATTATAGCTATATATCTGCCAGTTCTAATCAAGCAAGTAAATTTATGCTTGTAAGATGGTCCCCTGAAAAATTCTTCCTGCAATTGGGAATTTTTCAACTTGCAGTTGGGAAAAAATGCTATTTTGAATTGGGACTGGTGCCCTTTATGGGCACCGCTTTTATACAGAAAAAAAAATCCCTGCACTCGGTAGCGCAGCTGCCAAGTGGAGTCTCGCCGGTAAAATTTACTTGATCAGTCGACTTTCTCTTTAATAAATGTTGACTCAAAATAGGTTATAGCATTCGTGGGGTAATATGCAATGGACTGACAAGGAATACAGAATCACAAAGGATGAAGTTTTAAAGGTTACCCAGCAGACATTCAATGCTGAATCAATGTTGAGAGTCAGTGTTGAATCAATGTCAAATTATACACTGAATTGAAATAATTGAATTGAAGCCTCCATATTCGTTCAAGTAAAATTACCGAATTTGATGAAAAAGTGATTAAAGTGCGATTAAAGTGCGATAGATCCCGAAGCAGGATCTACGCTGTTTGTCATTACAACTGCATCTTTTAGAAGACAACTTGTCTCACTTTCAGAAGACAACTCGCCCCATATTCTCAGACACTCACCTTACTATAATATCTACGTTCTTGTCCCAGATGCAGAACACAACTCGCCCCGCCCCCTCCCCCACCCCTGTGCCCCCCCAAAAAAAAAAAAACAAAAAAAAAAAACAAAAAAAAAAAAACAAAGAGCTTCACCGTGACCCTGGTTGTGAGTGGGT
>OZ022508.1:83798050-84044088 GCA_963989385.1 Ctena decussata | reverse complement strand
AACCCTAACCCTAACCCTAACCCTAACCCTAACCCTAACCCTAACCCTAACCCTAACCCCAACCCTAACCCTAACCCTAACCCTAACCCTAACCCTAACCCTAACCCTAACCCTAACCCTAACATCTATAACACCTAACACCCTAACACCCAACACCCTAACACCTATAACACCAAACACCCTAACACCTATAACACCCAACACCCTAACCCTAACCCTAACCCCTAACCCTAACCCTAACACCCAACAGCCTAACATCTATAACACCTAACACCCTAACACCTATAACACCCAACACCCTATGACCCAACACCCTAACACCTATAACACCCAACACCCTAACCCTAACTCCTGGTCTTTGCTTAACAAAAACAATATTCCACTTTACAACATATGTACATGACCTTAGATTGTTGCTGTCGGAAGGTTTTCTGACAGCTTTCTGACAGGAAGTATTAATAGTTTTGATACTGCATTTTTTTTTTATTCATTCATCTTTGAAAAACACTGTTCTAAGACAATTCCTCATCAGAGGCTGCACTAACCATTCCTCAGGTAAGAAAATGATTCAAGATGTTTAGTCTTCTGAAGAGACTGATTAATTGCTCTGGAAGTGCATGCTGATCAGAGTTTCTTGGTATTTAGTCTAATGCATAAACGTATTTACTACGTTTACTGGAAACATGCATCATCTCCCTTGTTAAATAGTCTCCCCTGATAAAAGAAGTTCGGTAACACTAACTAAAAATAGACACCATTCCCTACGCCAGGGTCTGTGAAAAGGCTAACCCTAGCCAAATTACACCCAAATATCCTTCCGATGTCTTTGTCTCAGCCGAAAATACCTATTCCCTAACCCTAACCCTAACCCTAACCCTAACCCTAACCCTAACCCTAACCCTAACCCTAACCCTAACCCTAACCCTAACCCTAACCCTAACCCTAACCCTAACCCTAACCCTAACCCTAACCCTAACCCTAACACCCAACAGCCTAACATCTATAACACCTAACACCCTAACACCTATAACACCCAACACCCTAACACCCAACACCCTAGCACCTATAACACCCAACACCCTAACCCTAACCCTAACTCCTGGTCTTTGCTTAACAAAAACAATATTCCACTTTACAACATATGTACATGACCTTAGATTGTTGCTGTCGGAAGATTTTCTTACAGCTTTCTGACGGGAAGTATTAATAGTTTTGATACTGCATTTTTTTTATATTCATTCATCTTTGAAAAACACTGTTCTAAGACAATTCCTCATCAGAGGCTGCACTAACCATTCCTCAGGTAAGAAAATGATTCAAGATGTTTAGTCTTCTAAAGAGACTGATTAATTGCTGTGGAAGTGCATGCTGATCAGAGTTTCTTGGTATTTAGTCTAATGCATAAACGTATTTACTACGTTTACTGGAAACATGCATCATCTCCCTTGTTAAATAGTCTCCCCTGATAAAAGAAGTTCGGTAACACTAACTAAAAATAGACACCATTCCCTACGCCAGGGTCTGTGAAAAGGCTAACCCTAGCCAAATTACACCCAAATATCCTTCCGATGTCTTTGTCTCAGCCGAAAATACCTATTCCCTAACCCTAACCCTAACCCTAACCCTAACCCTAACCCTAACCCTAACCCTAACCCTAACCCTAACCCTAACCCTAACCCTAACCCTAACCCTAACCCTAACCCTAACCCTAACCCTAACCCTACCCTAACCCTAACCCTAACCCTAACCCTAACCCTAACCCTAACCCTAACCCTAACCCTAACCCTAACCCTAACCCTAACCCCAACCCTAACCCTAACCCTAACCCTAACCCTAACCCTAACCCTAACCCTAACCCTAACCCTAACATCTATAACACCTAACACCCTAACACCCAACACCAACACCCTAACACCTATAACACCAAACACCCTAACACCTATAACACCCAACACCCTAACCCTAACCCTAACCCCTAACCCTAACCCTAACACCCAACAGCCTAACATCTATAACACCTAACACCCTAACACCTATAACACCCAACACCCTATGACCCAACACCCTAACACCTATAACACCCAACACCCTAACCCTAACTCCTGGTCTTTGCTTAACAAAAACAATATTCCACTTTACAACATATGTACATGACCTTAGATTGTTGCTGTCGGAAGGTTTTCTGACAGCTTTCTGACAGGAAGTATTAATAGTTTTGATACTGCATTTTTTTTTTATTCATTCATCTTTGAAAAACACTGTTCTAAGACAATTCCTCATCAGAGGCTGCACTAACCATTCCTCAGGTAAGAAAATGATTCAAGATGTTTAGTCTTCTGAAGAGACTGATTAATTGCTCTGGAAGTGCATGCTGATCAGAGTTTCTTGGTATTTAGTCTAATGCATAAACGTATTTACTACGTTTACTGGAAACATGCATCATCTCCCTTGTTAAATAGTCTCCCCTGATAAAAGAAGTTCGGTAACACTAACTAAAAATAGACACCATTCCCTACGCCAGGGTCTGTGAAAAGGCTAACCCTAGCCAAATTACACCCAAATATCCTTCCGATGTCTTTGTCTCAGCCGAAAATACCTATTCCCTAACCCTAACCCTAACCCTAACCCTAACCCTAACCCTAACCCTAACCCTAACCCTAACCCTAACCCTAACCCTAACCCTAACCCTAACCCTAACCCTAACCCTAACCCTAACCCTAACCCTAACCCTAACCCTAACACCCAACAGCCTAACATCTATAACACCTAACACCCTAACACCTATAACACCCAACACCCTAACACCCAACACCCTAGCACCTATAACACCCAACACCCTAACCCTAACCCTAACTCCTGGTCTTTGCTTAACAAAAACAATATTCCACTTTACAACATATGTACATGACCTTAGATTGTTGCTGTCGGAAGATTTTCTGACAGCTTTCTGACGGGAAGTATTAATAGTTTTGATACTGCATTTTTTTTATATTCATTCATCTTTGAAAAACACTGTTCTAAGACAATTCCTCATCAGAGGCTGCACTAACCATTCCTCAGGTAAGAAAATGATTCAAGATGTTTAGTCTTCTAAAGAGACTGATTAATTGCTGTGGAAGTGCATGCTGATCAGAGTTTCTTGGTATTTAGTCTAATGCATAAACGTATTTACTACGTTTACTGGAAACATGCATCATCTCCCTTGTTAAATAGTCTCCCCTGATAAAAGAAGTTCGGTAACACTAACTAAAAATAGACACCATTCCCTACGCCAGGGTCTGTGAAAAGGCTAACCCTAGCCAAATTACACCCAAATATCCTTCCGATGTCTTTGTCTCAGCCGAAAATACCTATTCCCTAACCCTAACCCTAACCCTAACCCTAACCCTAACCCTAACCCTAACCCTAACCCTAACCCTAACCCTAACCCTAACCCTAACCCTAACCCTAACCCTAACCCTAACCCTAACCCTACCCTAACCCTAACCCTAACCCTAACCCTAACCCTAACCCTAACCCTAACCCTAACCCTAACCCTAACCCTAACCCTAACCCCAACCCTAACCCTAACCCTAACCCTAACCCTAACCCTAACCCTAACCCTAACCCTAACCCTAACATCTATAACACCTAACACCCTAACACCCAACACCCTAACACCTATAACACCAAACACCCTAACACCTATAACACCCAACACCCTAACCCTAACCCTAACCCCTAACCCTAACCCTAACACCCAACAGCCTAACATCTATAACACCTAACACCCTAACACCTATAACACCCAACACCCTATGACCCAACACCCTAACACCTATAACACCCAACACCCTAACCCTAACTCCTGGTCTTTGCTTAACAAAAACAATATTCCACTTTACAACATATGTACATGACCTTAGATTGTTGCTGTCGGAAGGTTTTCTGACAGCTTTCTGACAGGAAGTATTAATAGTTTTGATACTGCATTTTTTTTTTATTCATTCATCTTTGAAAAACACTGTTCTAAGACAATTCCTCATCAGAGGCTGCACTAACCATTCCTCAGGTAAGAAAATGATTCAAGATGTTTAGTCTTCTGAAGAGACTGATTAATTGCTCTGGAAGTGCATGCTGATCAGAGTTTCTTGGTATTTAGTCTAATGCATAAACGTATTTACTACGTTTACTGGAAACATGCATCATCTCCCTTGTTAAATAGTCTCCCCTGATAAAAGAAGTTCGGTAACACTAACTAAAAATAGACACCATTCCCTACGCCAGGGTCTGTGAAAAGGCTAACCCTAGCCAAATTACACCCAAATATCCTTCCGATGTCTTTGTCTCAGCCGAAAATACCTATTCCCTAACCCTAACCCTAACCCTAACCCTAACCCTAACCCTAACCCTAACCCTAACCCTAACCCTAACCCTAACCCTAACCCTAACCCTAACCCTAACCCTAACCCTAACCCTAACCCTAACCCTAACCCTAACACCCAACAGCCTAACATCTATAACACCTAACACCCTAACACCTATAACACCCAACACCCTAACACCCAACACCCTAGCACCTATAACACCCAACACCCTAACCCTAACCCTAACTCCTGGTCTTTGCTTAACAAAAACAATATTCCACTTTACAACATATGTACATGACCTTAGATTGTTGCTGTCGGAAGATTTTCTGACAGCTTTCTGACGGGAAGTATTAATAGTTTTGATACTGCATTTTTTTTATATTCATTCATCTTTGAAAAACACTGTTCTAAGACAATTCCTCATCAGAGGCTGCACTAACCATTCCTCAGGTAAGAAAATGATTCAAGATGTTTAGTCTTCTAAAGAGACTGATTAATTGCTGTGGAAGTGCATGCTGATCAGAGTTTCTTGGTATTTAGTCTAATGCATAAACGTATTTACTACGTTTACTGGAAACATGCATCATCTCCCTTGTTAAATAGTCTCCCCTGATAAAAGAAGTTCGGTAACACTAACTAAAAATAGACACCATTCCCTACGCCAGGGTCTGTGAAAAGGCTAACCCTAGCCAAATTACACCCAAATATCCTTCCGATGTCTTTGTCTCAGCCGAAAATACCTATTCCCTAACCCTAACCCTAACCCTAACCCTAACCCTAACCCTAACCCTAACCCTAACCCTAACCCTAACCCTAACCCTAACCCTAACCCTAACCCTACCCTAACCCTAACCCTAACCCTAACCCTAACCCTAACCCTAACCCTAACCCTAACCCTAACCCTAACCCTAACCCTAACCCTAACCCCAACCCTAACCCTAACCCTAACCCTAACCCTAACCCTAACCCTAACCCTAACCCTAACCCTAACATCTATAACACCTAACACCCTAACACCCAACACCCTAACACCTATAACACCAAACACCCTAACACCTATAACACCCAACACCCTAACCCTAACCCTAACCCCTAACCCTAACCCTAACACCCAACAGCCTAACATCTATAACACCTAACACCCTAACACCTATAACACCCAACACCCTATGACCCAACACCCTAACACCTATAACACCCAACACCCTAACCCTAACTCCTGGTCTTTGCTTAACAAAAACAATATTCCACTTTACAACATATGTACATGACCTTAGATTGTTGCTGTCGGAAGGTTTTCTGACAGCTTTCTGACAGGAAGTATTAATAGTTTTGATACTGCATTTTTTTTTTATTCATTCATCTTTGAAAAACACTGTTCTAAGACAATTCCTCATCAGAGGCTGCACTAACCATTCCTCAGGTAAGAAAATGATTCAAGATGTTTAGTCTTCTGAAGAGACTGATTAATTGCTCTGGAAGTGCATGCTGATCAGAGTTTCTTGGTATTTAGTCTAATGCATAAACGTATTTACTACGTTTACTGGAAACATGCATCATCTCCCTTGTTAAATAGTCTCCCCTGATAAAAGAAGTTCGGTAACACTAACTAAAAATAGACACCATTCCCTACGCCAGGGTCTGTGAAAAGGCTAACCCTAGCCAAATTACACCCAAATATCCTTCCGATGTCTTTGTCTCAGCCGAAAATACCTATTCCCTAACCCTAACCCTAACCCTAACCCTAACCCTAACCCTAACCCTAACCCTAACCCTAACCCTAACCCTAACCCTAACCCTAACCCTAACCCTAACCCTAACCCTAACCCTAACCCTAACACCCAACAGCCTAACATCTATAACACCTAACACCCTAACACCTATAACACCCAACACCCTAACACCCAACACCCTAGCACCTATAACACCCAACACCCTAACCCTAACCCTAACTCCTGGTCTTTGCTTAACAAAAACAATATTCCACTTTACAACATATGTACATGACCTTAGATTGTTGCTGTCGGAAGATTTTCTGACAGCTTTCTGACGGGAAGTATTAATAGTTTTGATACTGCATTTTTTTTATATTCATTCATCTTTGAAAAACACTGTTCTAAGACAATTCCTCATCAGAGGCTGCACTAACCATTCCTCAGGTAAGAAAATGATTCAAGATGTTTAGTCTTCTAAAGAGACTGATTAATTGCTGTGGAAGTGCATGCTGATCAGAGTTTCTTGGTATTTAGTCTAATGCATAAACGTATTTACTACGTTTACTGGAAACATGCATCATCTCCCTTGTTAAATAGTCTCCCCTGATAAAAGAAGTTCGGTAACACTAACTAAAAATAGACACCATTCCCTACGCCAGGGTCTGTGAAAAGGCTAACCCTAGCCAAATTACACCCAAATATCCTTCCGATGTCTTTGTCTCAGCCGAAAATACCTATTCCCTAACCCTAACCCTAACCCTAACCCTAACCCTAACCCTAACCCTAACCCTAACCCTAACCCTAACCCTAACCCTAACCCTAACCCTAACCCTAACCCTAACCCTAACCCTACCCTAACCCTAACCCTAACCCTAACCCTAACCCTAACCCTAACCCTAACCCTAACCCTAACCCTAACCCTAACCCCAACCCTAACCCTAACCCTAACCCTAACCCTAACCCTAACCCTAACCCTAACCCTAACCCTAACATCTATAACACCTAACACCCTAACACCCAACACCCTAACACCTATAACACCAAACACCCTAACACCTATAACACCCAACACCCTAACCCTAACCCTAACCCCTAACCCTAACCCTAACACCCAACAGCCTAACATCTATAACACCTAACACCCTAACACCTATAACACCCAACACCCTATGACCCAACACCCTAACACCTATAACACCCAACACCCTAACCCTAACTCCTGGTCTTTGCTTAACAAAAACAATATTCCACTTTACAACATATGTACATGACCTTAGATTGTTGCTGTCGGAAGGTTTTCTGACAGCTTTCTGACAGGAAGTATTAATAGTTTTGATACTGCATTTTTTTTTTATTCATTCATCTTTGAAAAACACTGTTCTAAGACAATTCCTCATCAGAGGCTGCACTAACCATTCCTCAGGTAAGAAAATGATTCAAGATGTTTAGTCTTCTGAAGAGACTGATTAATTGCTCTGGAAGTGCATGCTGATCAGAGTTTCTTGGTATTTAGTCTAATGCATAAACGTATTTACTACGTTTACTGGAAACATGCATCATCTCCCTTGTTAAATAGTCTCCCCTGATAAAAGAAGTTCGGTAACACTAACTAAAAATAGACACCATTCCCTACGCCAGGGTCTGTGAAAAGGCTAACCCTAGCCAAATTACACCCAAATATCCTTCCGATGTCTTTGTCTCAGCCGAAAATACCTATTCCCTAACCCTAACCCTAACCCTAACCCTAACCCTAACCCTAACCCTAACCCTAACCCTAACCCTAACCCTAACCCTAACCCTAACCCTAACCCTAACCCTAACCCTAACCCTAACCCTAACCCTAACCCTAACCCTAACACCCAACAGCCTAACATCTATAACACCTAACACCCTAACACCTATAACACCCAACACCCTAACACCCAACACCCTAGCACCTATAACACCCAACACCCTAACCCTAACCCTAACTCCTGGTCTTTGCTTAACAAAAACAATATTCCACTTTACAACATATGTACATGACCTTAGATTGTTGCTGTCGGAAGATTTTCTGACAGCTTTCTGACGGGAAGTATTAATAGTTTTGATACTGCATTTTTTTTATATTCATTCATCTTTGAAAAACACTGTTCTAAGACAATTCCTCATCAGAGGCTGCACTAACCATTCCTCAGGTAAGAAAATGATTCAAGATGTTTAGTCTTCTAAAGAGACTGATTAATTGCTGTGGAAGTGCATGCTGATCAGAGTTTCTTGGTATTTAGTCTAATGCATAAACGTATTTACTACGTTTACTGGAAACATGCATCATCTCCCTTGTTAAATAGTCTCCCCTGATAAAAGAAGTTCGGTAACACTAACTAAAAATAGACACCATTCCCTACGCCAGGGTCTGTGAAAAGGCTAACCCTAGCCAAATTACACCCAAATATCCTTCCGATGTCTTTGTCTCAGCCGAAAATACCTATTCCCTAACCCTAACCCTAACCCTAACCCTAACCCTAACCCTAACCCTAACCCTAACCCTAACCCTAACCCTAACCCTAACCCTAACCCTAACCCTAACCCTAACCCTAACCCTAACCCTAACCCTAACCCCTAACCCCTAACCCCTAACCCTAACCCTAACCCTAACCCTAACCCTAACCCTAACCCTAACCCTAACCCTAACCCTAACCCTAACCCTAACCCTAACCCTAACCCTAACCCTAACCCTAACCCTAACCCTAACCCTAACCCTAACCCTAACCCTAACCCTAACCCTAACCCTAACCCTAACCCTAACCCTAACCCTAACCCTAACCCTAACCCTAACCCTAACCCTAACCCTAACCCTAACCCCTAACCCTAACCCTAACCCTAACCCTAACCCTAACCCTAACCCTAACCCTAACCCTAACCCTAACCCTAACCCTAACCCTAACCCTAACCCTAACCCTAACCCTAACCCTAACCCTAACCCTAACCCTAACCCTAACCCTAACCCTAACCCTAACCCTAACCCTAACCCTAACCCTAACCCTAACCCTAACCCTAACCCTAACCCTAACCCTAACCCTAACCCTAACCCTAACCCTAACCCTAACCCTAACCCCTAACCCTTACCCTAACCCTAACCCTAACCCTAACACACAACAGCCTAACATCTTTAACACCTAACACCCAACACCCAACACCCTAACACCTATAACACCCAACACCCTAACCCTAACCCTAACTCCTGGTCTTTGCTTAACAAAACAATATTCCACTTTACAACATATGTACATGACCTTAGATTGTTGCTGTCGGAAGGTTTTCTGACAGCTTTCTGACAGGAAGTATTAATAGTTTTGATACTGCATTTTTTTTATATTCATTCATCTTTGAAAAAACACTGTTCTCAGACAATTCCTCATCAGAGGCTGCACTAACCATTCCTCAGGTAAGAAAATGATTCAAGATGTTTAGTCTTCTAAAGAGACTGATTAATTGCTCTGGAAGTGCATGCTGATCAGAGTTTCTTGGTATTTAGTCTAATGCATAAACGTATTTACTACGTTTACTGGAAACATGCATCATCTCCCTTGTTAAATAGTCTCCCCTGATAAAAGAAGTTCGGTAACACTAACTAAAAATAGACACCATTCCCTACGCCAGGGTCTGTGAAAAGGCTAACCCTAGCCAAATTACACCCAAATATCCTTCCGATGTCTTTGTCTCAGCCGAAAATACCTATTCCCTAACCCTAACCCTAACCCTAACCCTAACCCTAACCCTAACCCTAACCCTAACCCCTAACCCTAACCCTAACCCTAACCCTAACCCTAACCCTAACCCTAACCCTAACCCTAACCCTAACCCTAACCCTAACCCTAACCCTAACCCTAACCCTAACCCTAACCCTAACCCTAACCCTAACCCTAACCCTAACCCCTAACCCTAACCCTAACCCTAACCCTAACCCTAACCCTAACCCTAACCCTAACCCTAACCCTAACCCTAACCCTAACCCTAACCCTAACCCTAACCCTAACCCTAACCCTAACCCTAACCCTAAACCCCTTATTTTTTAGATTTTGTGTTTTTTTTGTTTGAAGGGGGCCAATCACTTGTTCAGGAAACAGCAAAGTTTTTGAGGATCGGACAAGACTCGACTTAGTTATAGCCCTTTCAAAATGGTGCTTTTCCTAAGCTTAAGCCCAAGTCAAAATCTTAACCCCTTACTTTTATATATTTTGAGTTTCTTTTGTTTGAAGGGGCCAATCACTTGTTCAGGAAACAGCAAAGTTTGTGAAGATCGGACAAGACTCGGCTTAGTTATAGCCCTTCCAAAATGGCGCTTTTCCTGAGCCTTAGCCCCAGTCAAAATCTAAACCCCTTATTTTTTTAATTTTGTGTTTCTTTTGTTTGAAGGGGCCAATCACTTGTTCAGGAAACAGCAAAGTTTTTGAAGATCGGACAAGGCTCGGCTTAGTTATAGCTCATTCAAAATGGCGCTTTTCCTAAGCCTAAGCCCAAGTCAAAATCTAAACCCCTTACTTTTATATATTTTGAGTTTCTTTTGTTTGAAGGGGGCCAATCACTTGTTCAGGAAACAGCAAAGTTTTTGAGGATCGGACAAGACTCGGCTTAGTTATAGCCCTTTCAAAATGTGGCTTATCCAAAGCTTAAGCCCATGTCAAAATCTAAATCCCTTACTTTTATAAATTTTGAGTTTCTTTTGTTTGAAGGGGGCCAATCACTTGTTCAGGAAACAGCAAAGTTTTCGAGGATCGGACAAGACTCGGCTTAGTTATAGCCCTTTCAAAATGGTGCTTTTCCTAAGCTTAAGCCCAAGTCAAAATCTGAACCCCTTATGTTTTAAATTATGTGTTTCTTTTGTTTGAAGGGGACCAATCACTTGTTCAGGAAACAGCAAAGTTTTTGAGGATCGGACTAGACTCGGCTTAGTTATAGCCCTTTCAATTTGGCGCTTTTCCTAAGCCTAAGCCCAAGTCAAAATCTAAACCCGTTATTTTTTAAATTTTGTGTTTCTTTTGTTTGAAGGGGGCCAATCACTTGTTCAGGAAACAGCAAAATTTTTGATGATCGGACAAGACTCGGCTTAGTTAAAGCCCTTTCAAAATGGCGCTTTTCCTAAGCCTAAGCCCAAGTCAAAATCTAAACCCCTTATTTTTAAATTTTGAGTTTCTTTTCTTTGAAGGGGGCCAATCACTTGTTCAGGAAACAGCAAAGTTTTTGAGGATCGGACAAGACTCGGCTTAGCTATAGCCCTTTTAATATGGCGCTTTTCCTAAGCCTAAGCCCAAGTCAAAATCTAAACCCCTTATTTTTTAAATTTTGAGTTTCTTTTGTTTGAAGGGGGCCAATCACTTGTTCAGGAAACAGCAAAGTTTTTGAGTATCGTACAAGACTCGGCTTAGTTATAGCCCTTTCAAAATGGTGCTTTTCCTAAGCTTAAGCCCAAGTCAAAATCTTAACCCCTTATTTTTAAAATTTTGTGTTTCTTATGTTTGAAGGGGGCCAATCACTTGTTCAGGAAACAGCAAAGTTTTTGAGAATGGACAAAACTCGGCTTAGTTATAGCCCTTTCAAAATGCGCTTTTCCTAAGCTTTAGCCCAAGTCAAAATCTTAACCTCTTATTTTTTAAATTTTGAGTTTCTTTTGTTTGAAGGGGGCCAATCACTTGTTCAGGAAACAACAAAGTTTGTGAGGATCGGACAAGATTCGGCTTAGTTATAGCCCTTTCAAAATGGTGCTTTTCCTAAGCTTAAGCCCAAGTCAAAATCTTAACCCCTTATTTTTTAGATTTTGTGTTTCTTTTGTTTGAAGGGGGCCAATCACTTGTTCAGGAAACAGCAAAGTTTTTGAGGATCGGACAAGACTCGGCTTAGTTATAGCCCTTTCAAAATGGCGTTTTTCCTGAGCCTTAGTCCAAGTCAAAATCTAAACCCCTTATTTTTAAATTTTGAGTTTCTTTTGTTTGAAGGGGGCCAATCACTTGTTCAGGAAACAGCAAAGTTTTTGAGGATCGGACAAAACTCAGCTTAGCTAAAGCCCTTTCAAAATAGTGCTTTTCCTAAGCCTAAGCCCAAGTCAAAATCTAAACCCCTTATTTTTTAAATTTTGAGTTTCTTTTGTTTGAAAGGGGCCAATCACTTGTTCAGGAAACAGCAAAGTTTTTGAGGATCGGACAAGACTCGGCTTAGTTATAGCCCTTTCAAAATGGCGCTTTTCCTAAGCTTTAGCCCGTCCAAATCTTAACCTCTTATTTTTTTGAATTTTGAGTTTCTTTTGTTTGAAGGGGGCCAATCACTTGTTCAGGAAACAGCAAAGTTTGTGAGGATCGGACAAGACTCGGCTTAGTTATAGCCCTTTTAAAATGGTGCTTTTCCTAAGCTTAAGCCCAAGTCAAAATCTTAACCCCTTATTTTTCAAATTTTGTGTTTCTTTTGTTTGAAGGGGGCCAATCACTTGTTCAGGAAACAGCAAAGTTTGTGAGGATCGGACAAGACTCGGCTTAGTTATAGCCCTTTCAAAATGGTGCTTTTCCTAAGCTTAAGCCCAAGTCAAAATCTTAACCCCTTATTTTTAAAATTTTGTGTTTCTTTTGTTTGAAGGGGGCCAATCACTTGTTCAGGAAACAGCAAAGTTTTTGAGGATCGGACAAGACTCGGCTTAGTTATAGCCCTTTCAAAATGGTGCTTTTCCTAAGCTTAAGCCCGTCAAAATCTAAACCCCTTATTTTTTAGATTTTGTGTTTTTTTTGTTTGAAGGGGGCCAATCACTTGTTCAGGAAACAGCAAAGTTTTTGAGGATCGGACAAGACTCGACTTAGTTATAGCCCTTTCAAAATGGTGCTTTTCCTAAGCTTAAGCCCAAGTCAAAATCTTAACCCCTTACTTTTATATATTTTGAGTTTCTTTTGTTTGAAGGGGCCAATCACTTGTTCAGGAAACAGCAAAGTTTGTGAAGATCGGACAAGACTCGGCTTAGTTATAGCCCTTCCAAAATGGCGCTTTTCCTGAGCCTTAGCCCCAGTCAAAATCTAAACCCCTTATTTTTTTAATTTTGTGTTTCTTTTGTTTGAAGGGGCCAATCACTTGTTCAGGAAACAGCAAAGTTTTTGAAGATCGGACAAGGCTCGGCTTAGTTATAGCTCATTCAAAATGGCGCTTTTCCTAAGCCTAAGCCCAAGTCAAAATCTAAACCCCTTACTTTTATATATTTTGAGTTTCTTTTGTTTGAAGGGGGCCAATCACTTGTTCAGGAAACAGCAAAGTTTTTGAGGATCGGACAAGACTCGGCTTAGTTATAGCCCTTTCAAAATGTGGCTTATCCAAAGCTTAAGCCCATGTCAAAATCTAAATCCCTTACTTTTATAAATTTTGAGTTTCTTTTGTTTGAAGGGGGCCAATCACTTGTTCAGGAAACAGCAAAGTTTTCGAGGATCGGACAAGACTCGGCTTAGTTATAGCCCTTTCAAAATGGTGCTTTTCCTAAGCTTAAGCCCAAGTCAAAATCTGAACCCCTTATGTTTTAAATTATGTGTTTCTTTTGTTTGAAGGGGACCAATCACTTGTTCAGGAAACAGCAAAGTTTTTGAGGATCGGACTAGACTCGGCTTAGTTATAGCCCTTTCAATTTGGCGCTTTTCCTAAGCCTAAGCCCAAGTCAAAATCTAAACCCGTTATTTTTTAAATTTTGTGTTTCTTTTGTTTGAAGGGGGCCAATCACTTGTTCAGGAAACAGCAAAATTTTTGATGATCGGACAAGACTCGGCTTAGTTAAAGCCCTTTCAAAATGGCGCTTTTCCTAAGCCTAAGCCCAAGTCAAAATCTAAACCCCTTATTTTTAAATTTTGAGTTTCTTTTCTTTGAAGGGGGCCAATCACTTGTTCAGGAAACAGCAAAGTTTTTGAGGATCGGACAAGACTCGGCTTAGCTATAGCCCTTTTAATATGGCGCTTTTCCTAAGCCTAAGCCCAAGTCAAAATCTAAACCCCTTATTTTTTAAATTTTGAGTTTCTTTTGTTTGAAGGGGGCCAATCACTTGTTCAGGAAACAGCAAAGTTTTTGAGTATCGTACAAGACTCGGCTTAGTTATAGCCCTTTCAAAATGGTGCTTTTCCTAAGCTTAAGCCCAAGTCAAAATCTTAACCCCTTATTTTTAAAATTTTGTGTTTCTTTTGTTTGAAGGGGGCCAATCACTTGTTCAGGAAACAGCAAAGTTTTTGAGAATGGACAAAACTCGGCTTAGTTATAGCCCTTTCAAAATGCGCTTTTCCTAAGCTTTAGCCCAAGTCAAAATCTTAACCTCTTATTTTTTAAATTTTGAGTTTCTTTTGTTTGAAGGGGGCCAATCACTTGTTCAGGAAACAACAAAGTTTGTGAGGATCGGACAAGATTCGGCTTAGTTATAGCCCTTTCAAAATGGTGCTTTTCCTAAGCTTAAGCCCAAGTCAAAATCTTAACCCCTTATTTTTTAGATTTTGTGTTTCTTTTGTTTGAAGGGGGCCAATCACTTGTTCAGGAAACAGCAAAGTTTTTGAGGATCGGACAAGACTCGGCTTAGTTATAGCCCTTTCAAAATGGCGTTTTTCCTGAGCCTTAGTCCAAGTCAAAATCTAAACCCCTTATTTTTAAATTTTGAGTTTCTTTTGTTTGAAGGGGGCCAATCACTTGTTCAGGAAACAGCAAAGTTTTTGAGGATCGGACAAAACTCAGCTTAGCTAAAGCCCTTTCAAAATAGTGCTTTTCCTAAGCCTAAGCCCAAGTCAAAATCTAAACCCCTTATTTTTTAAATTTTGAGTTTCTTTTGTTTGAAAGGGGCCAATCACTTGTTCAGGAAACAGCAAAGTTTCTGAGGATCGGACAAGACTCGGCTTAGTTATAGCCCTTTCAAAATGGCGCTTTTCCTAAGCTTTAGCCCGTCCAAATCTTAACCTCTTATTTTTTTGAATTTTGAGTTTCTTTTGTTTGAAGGGGGCCAATCACTTGTTCAGGAAACAGCAAAGTTTGTGAGGATCGGACAAGACTCGGCTTAGTTATAGCCCTTTCAAAATGGTGCTTTTCCTAAGCTTAAGCCCAAGTCAAAATCTTAACCCCTTATTTTTCAAATTTTGTGTTTCTTTTGTTTGAAGGGGGCCAATCACTTGTTCAGGAAACAGCAAAGTTTGTGAGGATCGGACAAGACTCGGCTTAGTTATAGCCCTTTCAAAATGGTGCTTTTCCTAAGCTTAAGCCCAAGTCAAAATCTTAACCCCTTATTTTTCAAATTTTGTGTTTCTTTTGTTTGAAGGGGGACAATCACTTGTTCAGGAAACAGCAAAGTGTTTGAGGATCGGACAAGACTCGGCTAAGTTATAGCCCTTTCAAAATGGCGTTTTTCCTGAGCCTTAGCCCAAGTCAAAATCTAAACCCCTTATTTTTAAATTTTGAGTTTCTTTTCTTTGAAGGGGGCCAAACACTTGTTCAGGAAACAGCAAAGTTTTTGAGAATTGGAGAAGACTCGGCTTAGTTATAGCCCTTTCAAAATTGCGCTTTTCCTAAGCCTAAGCCCATGTCGAAATCTAAACCCATTATTTTTTAAAGTTTGTGTTTGTTTTGTTAGAAGGGGCCAATCACTTGTTCAGGAAACAGTAAAGTTTTTGAGGATCGGATAAGACTCGGCTTGGTTAAAGCCCTTTCAAAATGGCGCTTTTCTTAAGCCTAATCCCGTCAAAATCTAAACATCTTATTTTTTAAATTTTGTGTTTCTTTTGTTTGAAGGGGCCAATCACTTGTTCAGGAAAGAGCAAAGTTTTTGAGGATCGGACAAGACTCGGCTTAGTTATAGCCCTTTCAAAATGCCGCTTTTTGCTAAGCCTAAGCCCAAGTCAAAATCTAAACCCCTTATTTTTTAAATTTTAATTTTTTTTTTGTTTGAAAGGGGCCAAAAACTTGTTCAAGAAACAGCAAAGTTTTTGAGGATCGGACAAGACTCGGCTTTGTTATAGCCTTTCAAAATGGCGCTTTTCCTAAGCCTAAGCCCGTCAAAATCTAAACCTCTTATTTTTTAAATTTTGTGTTTCTTTTGTTTGAAGGGGGCCAATCACTTGTTCAGGAAACAGCAAAATTTTTGAGGATCGGACAAGACTCGGCTTAGTTATAGCCCTTTCAAAATGCGCTTTTCCTAAGCCTAAGCCCAAGTCAAAATCTAAACCCATTATTTTTTAGATTTTGTGTATCTTTTGTTTGAAGGGGGCCAATAACTTGTTCAGGAAACAGCAAAGTTTTTGAGGATCGGACAAGACTCGGCTTAGTTAAAGCCCTTTCAAAATGGCGCTTTTCCTAAGCCTAAGCCCAAGTCAAAATCTAAACCCCTTATTTTTAAATTTTGAGTTTCTTTTCTTTGAAGGGGGCCAATCACTTGTTCAGGAAACAGCAAAGTTTTTGAGGATCGGACAAGACTCGGCTTAGCTATAGCCCTTTTAAAATGGCGCTTTTCCTAAGCCTAAGCCCAAGTCAAAATCTAAACCCCTTATTTTTTAAATTTTGAGTTTCTTTTGTTTGAAGGGGCCAATCACTTGTTCAGGAAACAGCAAAGTTTTTGAGTATCGTACAAGACTCGGCTTAGTTATAGCCCTTTCAAAATGGTGCTTTTCCTAAGCTTAAGCCTAAGTCAAAATCTTAACCCCTTATTTTTAAAATTTTGTGTTTTTTTTGTTTGAAGGGGGCCAATCACTTGTTCAGGAAACAGCAAAGTTTTTGAGGATCGGACAAGACTCGCCTTAGTTATAGCCCTTTCAAAATGCGCTTTTCCTAAGCTTTAGCCCAAGTCAAAATCTTAACCTCTTATTTTTTAAATTTTGAGTTTCTGTTGTTTGAAGGGGGCCAATCACTTGTTCAGGAAACAGCAAAGTTTTTGAGGATCGGACAAGACTCGGCTTAGTTATACCCCTTTCAAAATGGTGCTTTTCCTAAGCTTAAGCCCAAGTCAGAGTCTTAACCCCTTATTTTTAAAATTTTGTGTTTCTTTTGTTTGAAGGGGGCCAATCACTTGTTCAGGAAACAGCAAAGTGTTTGAGGATCGGACAAGACTCGGCTTAGTTATAGCCCTTTCAAAATGGCGTTTTTCCTGAGCCTTAGCCCAAGTCAAAATCTAAACCCCTTATTTTTAAATTTTGAGTTTCTTTTCTTTGAAGGGGGCCAATCACTTGTTCAGGAAACAACAAAGTTTTTGAGGAACGGACAAGACTCAGCTTAGCTAAAGCCCTTTCAAAATGGTGCTTTTCCTAAGCCTAAGCCCAAGTCAAAATCTAAACCTCTTATTTTTTAAATTTTGAGTTTCTTTTGTTTGAAAGGGGCCAATCACTTGTTCAGAAAACAGCAAAGTTTTTGAGGATCGGACAACACTCGGCTTAGTTATAGCCCTTTCAAAATGCGCTTTTCGTAAGTTTTAGCCCAAGTCAAAATATTAACCTCTTATTTTTTAAATTTTGAGTTTCTTTTGTTTGAAGGGGGCCAATCACTTGTTCAGGAAACAGCAAAGTTTGTGAGGATCGGACAAGACTCGGCTTAGTTATAGCCCTTTCAAAATGGTGCTTTTCCTAAGCTTAAGCCCAAGTCAAAATCTTAACCCCTTATTTTTTAAATTTTGTGTTTCTTTTGTTTGAAGGGGCCAATCACTTGTTCAGGAAACAGCAAAGTTTTTGAGTATCGTACAAGACTCGGCTTAGTTATAGCCCTTTCAAAATGGTGCTTTTCCTAAGCTTAAGCCCAAGTCAAAATCTTAACCCCTTATTTTTAAAATTTTGTGTTTCTTATGTTTGAAGGGGGCCAATCACTTGTTCAGGAAACAGCAAAGTTTTTGAGAATGGACAAAACTCGGCTTAGTTATAGCCCTTTCAAAATGCGCTTTTCCTAAGCTTTAGCCCAAGTCAAAATCTTAACCTCTTATTTTTTAAATTTTGAGTTTCTTTTGTTTGAAGGGGGCCAATCACTTGTTCAGGAAACAACAAAGTTTGTGAGGATCGGACAAGATTCGGCTTAGTTATAGCCCTTTCAAAATGGTGCTTTTCCTAAGCTTAAGCCCAAGTCAAAATCTTAACCCCTTATTTTTTAGATTTTGTGTTTCTTTTGTTTGAAGGGGGCCAATCACTTGTTCAGGAAACAGCAAAGTTTTTGAGGATCGGACAAGACTCGGCTTAGTTATAGCCCTTTCAAAATGGCGTTTTTCCTGAGCCTTAGTCCAAGTCAAAATCTAAACCCCTTATTTTTAAATTTTGAGTTTCTTTTGTTTGAAGGGGGCCAATCACTTGTTCAGGAAACAGCAAAGTTTTTGAGGATCGGACAAAACTCAGCTTAGCTAAAGCCCTTTCAAAATAGTGCTTTTCCTAAGCCTAAGCCCAAGTCAAAATCTAAACCCCTTATTTTTTAAATTTTGAGTTTCTTTTGTTTGAAAGGGGCCAATCACTTGTTCAGGAAACAGCAAAGTTTTTGAGGATCGGACAAGACTCGGCTTAGTTATAGCCCTTTCAAAATGGCGCTTTTCCTAAGCTTTAGCCCGTCCAAATCTTAACCTCTTATTTTTTTGAATTTTGAGTTTCTTTTGTTTGAAGGGGGCCAATCACTTGTTCAGGAAACAGCAAAGTTTGTGAGGATCGGACAAGACTCGGCTTAGTTATAGCCCTTTTAAAATGGTGCTTTTCCTAAGCTTAAGCCCAAGTCAAAATCTTAACCCCTTATTTTTCAAATTTTGTGTTTCTTTTGTTTGAAGGGGGCCAATCACTTGTTCAGGAAACAGCAAAGTTTGTGAGGATCGGACAAGACTCGGCTTAGTTATAGCCCTTTCAAAATGGTGCTTTTCCTAAGCTTAAGCCCAAGTCAAAATCTTAACCCCTTATTTTTAAAATTTTGTGTTTCTTTTGTTTGAAGGGGGCCAATCACTTGTTCAGGAAACAGCAAAGTTTTTGAGGATCGGACAAGACTCGGCTTAGTTATAGCCCTTTCAAAATGGTGCTTTTCCTAAGCTTAAGCCCGTCAAAATCTAAACCCCTTATTTTTTAGATTTTGTGTTTTTTTTGTTTGAAGGGGGCCAATCACTTGTTCAGGAAACAGCAAAGTTTTTGAGGATCGGACAAGACTCGACTTAGTTATAGCCCTTTCAAAATGGTGCTTTTCCTAAGCTTAAGCCCAAGTCAAAATCTTAACCCCTTACTTTTATATATTTTGAGTTTCTTTTGTTTGAAGGGGCCAATCACTTGTTCAGGAAACAGCAAAGTTTGTGAAGATCGGACAAGACTCGGCTTAGTTATAGCCCTTCCAAAATGGCGCTTTTCCTGAGCCTTAGCCCCAGTCAAAATCTAAACCCCTTATTTTTTTAATTTTGTGTTTCTTTTGTTTGAAGGGGCCAATCACTTGTTCAGGAAACAGCAAAGTTTTTGAAGATCGGACAAGGCTCGGCTTAGTTATAGCTCATTCAAAATGGCGCTTTTCCTAAGCCTAAGCCCAAGTCAAAATCTAAACCCCTTACTTTTATATATTTTGAGTTTCTTTTGTTTGAAGGGGGCCAATCACTTGTTCAGGAAACAGCAAAGTTTTTGAGGATCGGACAAGACTCGGCTTAGTTATAGCCCTTTCAAAATGTGGCTTATCCAAAGCTTAAGCCCATGTCAAAATCTAAATCCCTTACTTTTATAAATTTTGAGTTTCTTTTGTTTGAAGGGGGCCAATCACTTGTTCAGGAAACAGCAAAGTTTTCGAGGATCGGACAAGACTCGGCTTAGTTATAGCCCTTTCAAAATGGTGCTTTTCCTAAGCTTAAGCCCAAGTCAAAATCTGAACCCCTTATGTTTTAAATTATGTGTTTCTTTTGTTTGAAGGGGACCAATCACTTGTTCAGGAAACAGCAAAGTTTTTGAGGATCGGACTAGACTCGGCTTAGTTATAGCCCTTTCAATTTGGCGCTTTTCCTAAGCCTAAGCCCAAGTCAAAATCTAAACCCGTTATTTTTTAAATTTTGTGTTTCTTTTGTTTGAAGGGGGCCAATCACTTGTTCAGGAAACAGCAAAATTTTTGATGATCGGACAAGACTCGGCTTAGTTAAAGCCCTTTCAAAATGGCGCTTTTCCTAAGCCTAAGCCCAAGTCAAAATCTAAACCCCTTATTTTTAAATTTTGAGTTTCTTTTCTTTGAAGGGGGCCAATCACTTGTTCAGGAAACAGCAAAGTTTTTGAGGATCGGACAAGACTCGGCTTAGCTATAGCCCTTTTAATATGGCGCTTTTCCTAAGCCTAAGCCCAAGTCAAAATCTAAACCCCTTATTTTTTAAATTTTGAGTTTCTTTTGTTTGAAGGGGGCCAATCACTTGTTCAGGAAACAGCAAAGTTTTTGAGTATCGTACAAGACTCGGCTTAGTTATAGCCCTTTCAAAATGGTGCTTTTCCTAAGCTTAAGCCCAAGTCAAAATCTTAACCCCTTATTTTTAAAATTTTGTGTTTCTTTTGTTTGAAGGGGGCCAATCACTTGTTCAGGAAACAGCAAAGTTTTTGAGAATGGACAAAACTCGGCTTAGTTATAGCCCTTTCAAAATGCGCTTTTCCTAAGCTTTAGCCCAAGTCAAAATCTTAACCTCTTATTTTTTAAATTTTGAGTTTCTTTTGTTTGAAGGGGGCCAATCACTTGTTCAGGAAACAACAAAGTTTGTGAGGATCGGACAAGATTCGGCTTAGTTATAGCCCTTTCAAAATGGTGCTTTTCCTAAGCTTAAGCCCAAGTCAAAATCTTAACCCCTTATTTTTTAGATTTTGTGTTTCTTTTGTTTGAAGGGGGCCAATCACTTGTTCAGGAAACAGCAAAGTTTTTGAGGATCGGACAAGACTCGGCTTAGTTATAGCCCTTTCAAAATGGCGTTTTTCCTGAGCCTTAGTCCAAGTCAAAATCTAAACCCCTTATTTTTAAATTTTGAGTTTCTTTTGTTTGAAGGGGGCCAATCACTTGTTCAGGAAACAGCAAAGTTTTTGAGGATCGGACAAAACTCAGCTTAGCTAAAGCCCTTTCAAAATAGTGCTTTTCCTAAGCCTAAGCCCAAGTCAAAATCTAAACCCCTTATTTTTTAAATTTTGAGTTTCTTTTGTTTGAAAGGGGCCAATCACTTGTTCAGGAAACAGCAAAGTTTCTGAGGATCGGACAAGACTCGGCTTAGTTATAGCCCTTTCAAAATGGCGCTTTTCCTAAGCTTTAGCCCGTCCAAATCTTAACCTCTTATTTTTTTGAATTTTGAGTTTCTTTTGTTTGAAGGGGGCCAATCACTTGTTCAGGAAACAGCAAAGTTTGTGAGGATCGGACAAGACTCGGCTTAGTTATAGCCCTTTCAAAATGGTGCTTTTCCTAAGCTTAAGCCCAAGTCAAAATCTTAACCCCTTATTTTTCAAATTTTGTGTTTCTTTTGTTTGAAGGGGGCCAATCACTTGTTCAGGAAACAGCAAAGTTTGTGAGGATCGGACAAGACTCGGCTTAGTTATAGCCCTTTCAAAATGGTGCTTTTCCTAAGCTTAAGCCCAAGTCAAAATCTTAACCCCTTATTTTTCAAATTTTGTGTTTCTTTTGTTTGAAGGGGGACAATCACTTGTTCAGGAAACAGCAAAGTGTTTGAGGATCGGACAAGACTCGGCTAAGTTATAGCCCTTTCAAAATGGCGTTTTTCCTGAGCCTTAGCCCAAGTCAAAATCTAAACCCCTTATTTTTAAATTTTGAGTTTCTTTTCTTTGAAGGGGGCCAAACACTTGTTCAGGAAACAGCAAAGTTTTTGAGAATTGGAGAAGACTCGGCTTAGTTATAGCCCTTTCAAAATTGCGCTTTTCCTAAGCCTAAGCCCATGTCGAAATCTAAACCCATTATTTTTTAAAGTTTGTGTTTGTTTTGTTAGAAGGGGCCAATCACTTGTTCAGGAAACAGTAAAGTTTTTGAGGATCGGATAAGACTCGGCTTGGTTAAAGCCCTTTCAAAATGGCGCTTTTCTTAAGCCTAATCCCGTCAAAATCTAAACATCTTATTTTTTAAATTTTGTGTTTCTTTTGTTTGAAGGGGCCAATCACTTGTTCAGGAAAGAGCAAAGTTTTTGAGGATCGGACAAGACTCGGCTTAGTTATAGCCCTTTCAAAATGCCGCTTTTTGCTAAGCCTAAGCCCAAGTCAAAATCTAAACCCCTTATTTTTTAAATTTTAATTTTTTTTTTGTTTGAAAGGGGCCAAAAACTTGTTCAAGAAACAGCAAAGTTTTTGAGGATCGGACAAGACTCGGCTTTGTTATAGCCTTTCAAAATGGCGCTTTTCCTAAGCCTAAGCCCGTCAAAATCTAAACCTCTTATTTTTTAAATTTTGTGTTTCTTTTGTTTGAAGGGGGCCAATCACTTGTTCAGGAAACAGCAACATTTTTGAGGATCGGACAAGACTCGGCTTAGTTATAGCCCTTTCAAAATGCGCTTTTCCTAAGCCTAAGCCCAAGTCAAAATCTAAACCCATTATTTTTTAGATTTTGTGTATCTTTTGTTTGAAGGGGGCCAATAACTTGTTCAGGAAACAGCAAAGTTTTTGAGGATCGGACAAGACTCGGCTTAGTTAAAGCCCTTTCAAAATGGCGCTTTTCCTAAGCCTAAGCCCAAGTCAAAATCTAAACCCCTTATTTTTAAATTTTGAGTTTCTTTTCTTTGAAGGGGGCCAATCACTTGTTCAGGAAACAGCAAAGTTTTTGAGGATCGGACAAGACTCGGCTTAGCTATAGCCCTTTTAAAATGGCGCTTTTCCTAAGCCTAAGCCCAAGTCAAAATCTAAACCCCTTATTTTTTAAATTTTGAGTTTCTTTTGTTTGAAGGGGCCAATCACTTGTTCAGGAAACAGCAAAGTTTTTGAGTATCGTACAAGACTCGGCTTAGTTATAGCCCTTTCAAAATGGTGCTTTTCCTAAGCTTAAGCCTAAGTCAAAATCTTAACCCCTTATTTTTAAAATTTTGTGTTTTTTTTGTTTGAAGGGGGCCAATCACTTGTTCAGGAAACAGCAAAGTTTTTGAGGATCGGACAAGACTCGCCTTAGTTATAGCCCTTTCAAAATGCGCTTTTCCTAAGCTTTAGCCCAAGTCAAAATCTTAACCTCTTATTTTTTAAATTTTGAGTTTCTGTTGTTTGAAGGGGGCCAATCACTTGTTCAGGAAACAGCAAAGTTTTTGAGGATCGGACAAGACTCGGCTTAGTTATACCCCTTTCAAAATGGTGCTTTTCCTAAGCTTAAGCCCAAGTCAGAGTCTTAACCCCTTATTTTTAAAATTTTGTGTTTCTTTTGTTTGAAGGGGGCCAATCACTTGTTCAGGAAACAGCAAAGTGTTTGAGGATCGGACAAGACTCGGCTTAGTTATAGCCCTTTCAAAATGGCGTTTTTCCTGAGCCTTAGCCCAAGTCAAAATCTAAACCCCTTATTTTTAAATTTTGAGTTTCTTTTCTTTGAAGGGGGCCAATCACTTGTTCAGGAAACAACAAAGTTTTTGAGGAACGGACAAGACTCAGCTTAGCTAAAGCCCTTTCAAAATGGTGCTTTTCCTAAGCCTAAGCCCAAGTCAAAATCTAAACCTCTTATTTTTTAAATTTTGAGTTTCTTTTGTTTGAAAGGGGCCAATCACTTGTTCAGAAAACAGCAAAGTTTTTGAGGATCGGACAACACTCGGCTTAGTTATAGCCCTTTCAAAATGCGCTTTTCGTAAGTTTTAGCCCAAGTCAAAATATTAACCTCTTATTTTTTAAATTTTGAGTTTCTTTTGTTTGAAGGGGGCCAATCACTTGTTCAGGAAACAGCAAAGTTTGTGAGGATCGGACAAGACTCGGCTTAGTTATAGCCCTTTCAAAATGGTGCTTTTCCTAAGCTTAAGCCCAAGTCAAAATCTTAACCCCTTATTTTTTAAATTTTGTGTTTCTTTTGTTTGAAGGGGCCAATCACTTGTTCAGGAAACGGCAAAGTGTTTGAGGATCGGACAAGACTCGGCTTAGTTATAGCCCTTTCAAAATGGCGTTTTTCCTGAGCCTTAGCCAAAGTCAAAATCTTAACCCCTTATTTTTAAATTTTGTGTTTCTTTACTTTGAAGGGGGCCAGTCACTTGTTCAGGAAACAGCAAAGTTTTTGAGGATCGGACAAGACTCGGCTTAGTTATAGCCCTTTCAAAATGGCGCTTTTCCTAAGCCTAAGCCCATGTCAAAATCTAAACCCCTTATTTTTTAAATTTTGAGTTTCTTTTGTTTGAAGGAGGCCAATCACTTGTCAAGGAAACAGCAAAACTTTTGAGGATCGGACAAGACTCGGCTTAGCTAAAGCCCTTTCAAAATGGCGCTTTTCCTAAGCCTAAGCCCAAGTCAAAATCTAAACCCCTTATTTTTTAAATTTTGAGTTTCTTTTGTTTGAAGGGGGCCAATCACTTGTTCAGGAAACAGCAAAGTTTTTGAGTATCGGACAAGACTCGGCTTAGTTATAGCCCTTTCAAAATGGTGCTTTTCCTAAGCTTAAGCCCAAGTCAAAATCTTAACCCCTTATTTTTAAAATTTTGTGTTTCTTTTCTTTGAAGGGGGCCAATCACTTGTTCAGGAAACTGCAAAGTTTTCGAGGATCGGACAAGACTCGGCTTAGTTATAGCCCTTTCAAAATGCGCTTTTCCTAAGCTTAAGCCCAAGTCAAAATCTAAACCTCTAATTTTTTAAATTTTGAGTTTCTTTTGTTTGAAGGGGCCAATCACTTGTTTAGGAAACGGCAAAGTTTGTGAGGATCGGACAAGACTCGGCTTAGTTATAGCCCTTTCAAAATGGTGCTTTTCCTAAGCTTAAGCCCAAGTCAAAATCTAAACCCCTTATTTTTTAGATTTTGTGTTTCTTTTGTTTGAAAGGGGCCAATCACTTGTTCAGGAAACAGCAAAATTTTTGAGGATCGGACAAGACTCGGCTTAGTTAAAGCCCTTTCAAAATGGCGCTTTTCAGAAGCCTAAGCCCAAGTCAAAATCTAAACCCCTTATTTTTTAAATTTTAAGTTTCTTTTGTTTGAAGGGGGCCAATCACTTGTTCAGGAAACAGCAAAGTTTTTGAGTCTCGGACAAGACTCGGCTTAGTTACAGCCCTTTCAAAATGGTGCTTTTCCTAAGCTTAAGCCCAAGTCAAAATTCAAACCCCTTATTTTTAAAATTTTGTGTTTCTTTTGTTTGAAGGGGGCCAATCACTTGTTCAGGAAACAGCAAAGTTTTTGAAGAACGGACAAGACTCGGCTTAGTTAAAGCCCTTTCAAAATGCGCTTTTCCTAAGCTTTAGCCCAAGTCAAAATCTTAACCTCTTATTTTTTAAATTTTGAGTTTCTTTTGTTTGAAGGGGGCCAATCACTTGTTCAGGAAACAGCAAAGTTTGTGAGGATCGGACAAGACTCGGCTTAGTTATAGCCCTTTCAAAATGGTGCTTTTCCTAAGCTTAAGCCCAAGTCAAAATCTTAACCCCTTATTTTTTAAATTTTGTGTTTCTTTTGTTTGAAGGGGCCAATCACTTGTTCAGGAAACAGCAAAGTTTTTGAGTATCGTACAAGACTCGGCTTAGTTATAGCCCTTTCAAAATGGTGCTTTTCCTAAGCTTAAGCCCAAGTCAAAATCTTAACCCCTTATTTTTAAAATTTTGTGTTTCTTATGTTTGAAGGGGGCCAATCACTTGTTCAGGAAACAGCAAAGTTTTTGAGAATGGACAAAACTCGGCTTAGTTATAGCCCTTTCAAAATGCGCTTTTCCTAAGCTTTAGCCCAAGTCAAAATCTTAACCTCTTATTTTTTAAATTTTGAGTTTCTTTTGTTTGAAGGGGGCCAATCACTTGTTCAGGAAACAACAAAGTTTGTGAGGATCGGACAAGATTCGGCTTAGTTATAGCCCTTTCAAAATGGTGCTTTTCCTAAGCTTAAGCCCAAGTCAAAATCTTAACCCCTTATTTTTTAGATTTTGTGTTTCTTTTGTTTGAAGGGGGCCAATCACTTGTTCAGGAAACAGCAAAGTTTTTGAGGATCGGACAAGACTCGGCTTAGTTATAGCCCTTTCAAAATGGCGTTTTTCCTGAGCCTTAGTCCAAGTCAAAATCTAAACCCCTTATTTTTAAATTTTGAGTTTCTTTTGTTTGAAGGGGGCCAATCACTTGTTCAGGAAACAGCAAAGTTTTTGAGGATCGGACAAAACTCAGCTTAGCTAAAGCCCTTTCAAAATAGTGCTTTTCCTAAGCCTAAGCCCAAGTCAAAATCTAAACCCCTTATTTTTTAAATTTTGAGTTTCTTTTGTTTGAAAGGGGCCAATCACTTGTTCAGGAAACAGCAAAGTTTTTGAGGATCGGACAAGACTCGGCTTAGTTATAGCCCTTTCAAAATGGCGCTTTTCCTAAGCTTTAGCCCGTCCAAATCTTAACCTCTTATTTTTTTGAATTTTGAGTTTCTTTTGTTTGAAGGGGGCCAATCACTTGTTCAGGAAACAGCAAAGTTTGTGAGGATCGGACAAGACTCGGCTTAGTTATAGCCCTTTTAAAATGGTGCTTTTCCTAAGCTTAAGCCCAAGTCAAAATCTTAACCCCTTATTTTTCAAATTTTGTGTTTCTTTTGTTTGAAGGGGGCCAATCACTTGTTCAGGAAACAGCAAAGTTTGTGAGGATCGGACAAGACTCGGCTTAGTTATAGCCCTTTCAAAATGGTGCTTTTCCTAAGCTTAAGCCCAAGTCAAAATCTTAACCCCTTATTTTTAAAATTTTGTGTTTCTTTTGTTTGAAGGGGGCCAATCACTTGTTCAGGAAACAGCAAAGTTTTTGAGGATCGGACAAGACTCGGCTTAGTTATAGCCCTTTCAAAATGGTGCTTTTCCTAAGCTTAAGCCCGTCAAAATCTAAACCCCTTATTTTTTAGATTTTGTGTTTTTTTTGTTTGAAGGGGGCCAATCACTTGTTCAGGAAACAGCAAAGTTTTTGAGGATCGGACAAGACTCGACTTAGTTATAGCCCTTTCAAAATGGTGCTTTTCCTAAGCTTAAGCCCAAGTCAAAATCTTAACCCCTTACTTTTATATATTTTGAGTTTCTTTTGTTTGAAGGGGCCAATCACTTGTTCAGGAAACAGCAAAGTTTGTGAAGATCGGACAAGACTCGGCTTAGTTATAGCCCTTCCAAAATGGCGCTTTTCCTGAGCCTTAGCCCCAGTCAAAATCTAAACCCCTTATTTTTTTAATTTTGTGTTTCTTTTGTTTGAAGGGGCCAATCACTTGTTCAGGAAACAGCAAAGTTTTTGAAGATCGGACAAGGCTCGGCTTAGTTATAGCTCATTCAAAATGGCGCTTTTCCTAAGCCTAAGCCCAAGTCAAAATCTAAACCCCTTACTTTTATATATTTTGAGTTTCTTTTGTTTGAAGGGGGCCAATCACTTGTTCAGGAAACAGCAAAGTTTTTGAGGATCGGACAAGACTCGGCTTAGTTATAGCCCTTTCAAAATGTGGCTTATCCAAAGCTTAAGCCCATGTCAAAATCTAAATCCCTTACTTTTATAAATTTTGAGTTTCTTTTGTTTGAAGGGGGCCAATCACTTGTTCAGGAAACAGCAAAGTTTTCGAGGATCGGACAAGACTCGGCTTAGTTATAGCCCTTTCAAAATGGTGCTTTTCCTAAGCTTAAGCCCAAGTCAAAATCTGAACCCCTTATGTTTTAAATTATGTGTTTCTTTTGTTTGAAGGGGACCAATCACTTGTTCAGGAAACAGCAAAGTTTTTGAGGATCGGACTAGACTCGGCTTAGTTATAGCCCTTTCAATTTGGCGCTTTTCCTAAGCCTAAGCCCAAGTCAAAATCTAAACCCGTTATTTTTTAAATTTTGTGTTTCTTTTGTTTGAAGGGGGCCAATCACTTGTTCAGGAAACAGCAAAATTTTTGATGATCGGACAAGACTCGGCTTAGTTAAAGCCCTTTCAAAATGGCGCTTTTCCTAAGCCTAAGCCCAAGTCAAAATCTAAACCCCTTATTTTTAAATTTTGAGTTTCTTTTCTTTGAAGGGGGCCAATCACTTGTTCAGGAAACAGCAAAGTTTTTGAGGATCGGACAAGACTCGGCTTAGCTATAGCCCTTTTAATATGGCGCTTTTCCTAAGCCTAAGCCCAAGTCAAAATCTAAACCCCTTATTTTTTAAATTTTGAGTTTCTTTTGTTTGAAGGGGGCCAATCACTTGTTCAGGAAACAGCAAAGTTTTTGAGTATCGTACAAGACTCGGCTTAGTTATAGCCCTTTCAAAATGGTGCTTTTCCTAAGCTTAAGCCCAAGTCAAAATCTTAACCCCTTATTTTTAAAATTTTGTGTTTCTTTTGTTTGAAGGGGGCCAATCACTTGTTCAGGAAACAGCAAAGTTTTTGAGAATGGACAAAACTCGGCTTAGTTATAGCCCTTTCAAAATGCGCTTTTCCTAAGCTTTAGCCCAAGTCAAAATCTTAACCTCTTATTTTTTAAATTTTGAGTTTCTTTTGTTTGAAGGGGGCCAATCACTTGTTCAGGAAACAACAAAGTTTGTGAGGATCGGACAAGATTCGGCTTAGTTATAGCCCTTTCAAAATGGTGCTTTTCCTAAGCTTAAGCCCAAGTCAAAATCTTAACCCCTTATTTTTTAGATTTTGTGTTTCTTTTGTTTGAAGGGGGCCAATCACTTGTTCAGGAAACAGCAAAGTTTTTGAGGATCGGACAAGACTCGGCTTAGTTATAGCCCTTTCAAAATGGCGTTTTTCCTGAGCCTTAGTCCAAGTCAAAATCTAAACCCCTTATTTTTAAATTTTGAGTTTCTTTTGTTTGAAGGGGGCCAATCACTTGTTCAGGAAACAGCAAAGTTTTTGAGGATCGGACAAAACTCAGCTTAGCTAAAGCCCTTTCAAAATAGTGCTTTTCCTAAGCCTAAGCCCAAGTCAAAATCTAAACCCCTTATTTTTTAAATTTTGAGTTTCTTTTGTTTGAAAGGGGCCAATCACTTGTTCAGGAAACAGCAAAGTTTCTGAGGATCGGACAAGACTCGGCTTAGTTATAGCCCTTTCAAAATGGCGCTTTTCCTAAGCTTTAGCCCGTCCAAATCTTAACCTCTTATTTTTTTGAATTTTGAGTTTCTTTTGTTTGAAGGGGGCCAATCACTTGTTCAGGAAACAGCAAAGTTTGTGAGGATCGGACAAGACTCGGCTTAGTTATAGCCCTTTCAAAATGGTGCTTTTCCTAAGCTTAAGCCCAAGTCAAAATCTTAACCCCTTATTTTTCAAATTTTGTGTTTCTTTTGTTTGAAGGGGGCCAATCACTTGTTCAGGAAACAGCAAAGTTTGTGAGGATCGGACAAGACTCGGCTTAGTTATAGCCCTTTCAAAATGGTGCTTTTCCTAAGCTTAAGCCCAAGTCAAAATCTTAACCCCTTATTTTTCAAATTTTGTGTTTCTTTTGTTTGAAGGGGGACAATCACTTGTTCAGGAAACAGCAAAGTGTTTGAGGATCGGACAAGACTCGGCTAAGTTATAGCCCTTTCAAAATGGCGTTTTTCCTGAGCCTTAGCCCAAGTCAAAATCTAAACCCCTTATTTTTAAATTTTGAGTTTCTTTTCTTTGAAGGGGGCCAAACACTTGTTCAGGAAACAGCAAAGTTTTTGAGAATTGGAGAAGACTCGGCTTAGTTATAGCCCTTTCAAAATTGCGCTTTTCCTAAGCCTAAGCCCATGTCGAAATCTAAACCCATTATTTTTTAAAGTTTGTGTTTGTTTTGTTAGAAGGGGCCAATCACTTGTTCAGGAAACAGTAAAGTTTTTGAGGATCGGATAAGACTCGGCTTGGTTAAAGCCCTTTCAAAATGGCGCTTTTCTTAAGCCTAATCCCGTCAAAATCTAAACATCTTATTTTTTAAATTTTGTGTTTCTTTTGTTTGAAGGGGCCAATCACTTGTTCAGGAAAGAGCAAAGTTTTTGAGGATCGGACAAGACTCGGCTTAGTTATAGCCCTTTCAAAATGCCGCTTTTTGCTAAGCCTAAGCCCAAGTCAAAATCTAAACCCCTTATTTTTTAAATTTTAATTTTTTTTTTGTTTGAAAGGGGCCAAAAACTTGTTCAAGAAACAGCAAAGTTTTTGAGGATCGGACAAGACTCGGCTTTGTTATAGCCTTTCAAAATGGCGCTTTTCCTAAGCCTAAGCCCGTCAAAATCTAAACCTCTTATTTTTTAAATTTTGTGTTTCTTTTGTTTGAAGGGGGCCAATCACTTGTTCAGGAAACAGCAACATTTTTGAGGATCGGACAAGACTCGGCTTAGTTATAGCCCTTTCAAAATGCGCTTTTCCTAAGCCTAAGCCCAAGTCAAAATCTAAACCCATTATTTTTTAGATTTTGTGTATCTTTTGTTTGAAGGGGGCCAATAACTTGTTCAGGAAACAGCAAAGTTTTTGAGGATCGGACAAGACTCGGCTTAGTTAAAGCCCTTTCAAAATGGCGCTTTTCCTAAGCCTAAGCCCAAGTCAAAATCTAAACCCCTTATTTTTAAATTTTGAGTTTCTTTTCTTTGAAGGGGGCCAATCACTTGTTCAGGAAACAGCAAAGTTTTTGAGGATCGGACAAGACTCGGCTTAGCTATAGCCCTTTTAAAATGGCGCTTTTCCTAAGCCTAAGCCCAAGTCAAAATCTAAACCCCTTATTTTTTAAATTTTGAGTTTCTTTTGTTTGAAGGGGCCAATCACTTGTTCAGGAAACAGCAAAGTTTTTGAGTATCGTACAAGACTCGGCTTAGTTATAGCCCTTTCAAAATGGTGCTTTTCCTAAGCTTAAGCCTAAGTCAAAATCTTAACCCCTTATTTTTAAAATTTTGTGTTTTTTTTGTTTGAAGGGGGCCAATCACTTGTTCAGGAAACAGCAAAGTTTTTGAGGATCGGACAAGACTCGCCTTAGTTATAGCCCTTTCAAAATGCGCTTTTCCTAAGCTTTAGCCCAAGTCAAAATCTTAACCTCTTATTTTTTAAATTTTGAGTTTCTGTTGTTTGAAGGGGGCCAATCACTTGTTCAGGAAACAGCAAAGTTTTTGAGGATCGGACAAGACTCGGCTTAGTTATACCCCTTTCAAAATGGTGCTTTTCCTAAGCTTAAGCCCAAGTCAGAGTCTTAACCCCTTATTTTTAAAATTTTGTGTTTCTTTTGTTTGAAGGGGGCCAATCACTTGTTCAGGAAACAGCAAAGTGTTTGAGGATCGGACAAGACTCGGCTTAGTTATAGCCCTTTCAAAATGGCGTTTTTCCTGAGCCTTAGCCCAAGTCAAAATCTAAACCCCTTATTTTTAAATTTTGAGTTTCTTTTCTTTGAAGGGGGCCAATCACTTGTTCAGGAAACAACAAAGTTTTTGAGGAACGGACAAGACTCAGCTTAGCTAAAGCCCTTTCAAAATGGTGCTTTTCCTAAGCCTAAGCCCAAGTCAAAATCTAAACCTCTTATTTTTTAAATTTTGAGTTTCTTTTGTTTGAAAGGGGCCAATCACTTGTTCAGAAAACAGCAAAGTTTTTGAGGATCGGACAACACTCGGCTTAGTTATAGCCCTTTCAAAATGCGCTTTTCGTAAGTTTTAGCCCAAGTCAAAATATTAACCTCTTATTTTTTAAATTTTGAGTTTCTTTTGTTTGAAGGGGGCCAATCACTTGTTCAGGAAACAGCAAAGTTTGTGAGGATCGGACAAGACTCGGCTTAGTTATAGCCCTTTCAAAATGGTGCTTTTCCTAAGCTTAAGCCCAAGTCAAAATCTTAACCCCTTATTTTTTAAATTTTGTGTTTCTTTTGTTTGAAGGGGCCAATCACTTGTTCAGGAAACGGCAAAGTGTTTGAGGATCGGACAAGACTCGGCTTAGTTATAGCCCTTTCAAAATGGCGTTTTTCCTGAGCCTTAGCCAAAGTCAAAATCTTAACCCCTTATTTTTAAATTTTGTGTTTCTTTACTTTGAAGGGGGCCAGTCACTTGTTCAGGAAACAGCAAAGTTTTTGAGGATCGGACAAGACTCGGCTTAGTTATAGCCCTTTCAAAATGGCGCTTTTCCTAAGCCTAAGCCCATGTCAAAATCTAAACCCCTTATTTTTTAAATTTTGAGTTTCTTTTGTTTGAAGGAGGCCAATCACTTGTCAAGGAAACAGCAAAACTTTTGAGGATCGGACAAGACTCGGCTTAGCTAAAGCCCTTTCAAAATGGCGCTTTTCCTAAGCCTAAGCCCAAGTCAAAATCTAAACCCCTTATTTTTTAAATTTTGAGTTTCTTTTGTTTGAAGGGGGCCAATCACTTGTTCAGGAAACAGCAAAGTTTTTGAGTATCGGACAAGACTCGGCTTAGTTATAGCCCTTTCAAAATGGTGCTTTTCCTAAGCTTAAGCCCAAGTCAAAATCTTAACCCCTTATTTTTAAAATTTTGTGTTTCTTTTCTTTGAAGGGGGCCAATCACTTGTTCAGGAAACTGCAAAGTTTTCGAGGATCGGACAAGACTCGGCTTAGTTATAGCCCTTTCAAAATGCGCTTTTCCTAAGCTTAAGCCCAAGTCAAAATCTAAACCTCTAATTTTTTAAATTTTGAGTTTCTTTTGTTTGAAGGGGCCAATCACTTGTTTAGGAAACGGCAAAGTTTGTGAGGATCGGACAAGACTCGGCTTAGTTATAGCCCTTTCAAAATGGTGCTTTTCCTAAGCTTAAGCCCAAGTCAAAATCTAAACCCCTTATTTTTTAGATTTTGTGTTTCTTTTGTTTGAAAGGGGCCAATCACTTGTTCAGGAAACAGCAAAATTTTTGAGGATCGGACAAGACTCGGCTTAGTTAAAGCCCTTTCAAAATGGCGCTTTTCAGAAGCCTAAGCCCAAGTCAAAATCTAAACCCCTTATTTTTTAAATTTTAAGTTTCTTTTGTTTGAAGGGGGCCAATCACTTGTTCAGGAAACAGCAAAGTTTTTGAGTCTCGGACAAGACTCGGCTTAGTTACAGCCCTTTCAAAATGGTGCTTTTCCTAAGCTTAAGCCCAAGTCAAAATTCAAACCCCTTATTTTTAAAATTTTGTGTTTCTTTTGTTTGAAGGGGGCCAATCACTTGTTCAGGAAACAGCAAAGTTTTTGAAGAACGGACAAGACTCGGCTTAGTTAAAGCCCTTTCAAAATGCGCTTTTCCTAAGCTTTAGCCCAAGTCAAAATCTTAACCTCTTATTTTTTAAATTTTGAGTTTCTTTTGTTTGAAGGGGGCCAATCACTTGTTCAGGAAACAGCAAAGTTTGTGAGGATCGGACAAGACTCGGCTTAGTTATAGCCCTTTCAAAATGGTGCTTTTCCTAAGCTTAAGCCCAAGTCAAAATCTTAACCCCTTATTTTTAAAATTTTGTGTTTCTTTTGTTTGAAGGGGGCCAATCACTTGTTCAGGAAACAGCAAAGTGTTTGAGGATCGGACAACACTCGGCTTAGTTATAGCCCTTTCAAAATGGCGTTTTTCCTGAGCCTTAGCCCAAGTCAAAATCTAAACCCCTTATTTTTAAATTTTGAGTTTCTTTTCTTTGAAGGGGCCAATCACTTGTTCAGGAAACAGCAAAGTTTTTGAGGATCGGACAAGACTCAGCTTAGCTAAAGCCCTTTCAAAATGGTGCTTTTCCTAAGCCTAAGCCCAAGTCAAAATCTAAACCTCTTATTTTTTAAATTTTGAGTTTCTTTTGTTTGAAAGGGGCCAATCACTTGTTCAGGAAACAGCAAAGTTTTTGAGGATCGGACAAGACTCGGCTTAGTTATAGCCCTTTCAAAATGCGCTTTTCCTAAGCTTTAGCCCAAGTCAAAATCTTAACCTCTTATTTTTTAAATTTTGTGTTTCTTTTGTTTGAAGGGGGCCAATCACTTGTTCAGGAAACAGCAAAGTTTGTGAGGATCGGACAAGACTCGGCTTAGTTATAGCCCTTTCAAAATGGTGCTTTTCCTAAGCTTAAGCCCAAGTCAAAATCTTAACCCCTTATTTTTTAAATTTTGTGTTTCTTTTGTTTGAAGGGGGCCAATCACTTGTTCAGGAAACAGCAAAGTTTGTGAGGATCGGACAAGACTCGGCTTAGTTATAGCCCTTTCAAAATGGTGCTTTTCCTAAGCTTAAGCCCAAGTCAAAATCTTAACCCCTTATTTTTTAAATTTTGTGTTTCTTTTGTTTGAAGGGGGACAATCACTTGTTCAGGAAACAGCAAAGTGTTTGAGGATCGGACAAGACTCGGCTTAGTTATAGCCCTTTCAAAATGGCGTTTTTCCTGAGCCTTAGCCCAAGTCAAAATCTAAACCCCTTATTTTTAAATTTTGAGTTTCTTTTCTTTGAAGGGGGCCAATCACTTGTTCAGGAAACAGCAAAGTTTTTGAGGATCGGAAAAGACTCAGCTTAGCTAAAGCCCTTTCAAAATGGTGCTTTTCCTAAGCCTAAGCCCAAGTCAAAATCTAAACCTCTTATTTTTTAAATTTTGAGTTTCTTTTGTTTGAAGGGGGCCAATCACTTGTTCAGGAAACAGCAAAGTTTTTGAGTATCGTACAAGACTCGGCTTAGTTATAGCCCTTTCAAAATGGTGCTTTTCCTAAGCTTAAGCCCAAGTCAAAAAGCTGAACCCCTTATTTTTAAAATTTTGTGTTTCTTTTGTTTGAAGGGGGCCAATCACTTGTTCAGGAAACAGCAAAGTTTTTGAGGATCGGACAAGACTCGGCTTAGTAAGAGCCCTTTCAAAATGCGCTTTTCCTAAGCCTAAGCCCAAGTCAAAATCTAAACCTCTTATTTTTTAAATTTTGAGTTTCTTTTGTTTGAAGGGGGCCAATCACTTGTTCAGGAAACAGCAAATTTTGTGAAGATCGGACAAGACTCGGCTTAGTTATAGCCCTTTCAAAATGGTGCTTTTCCTAAGCTAAAGCCCGTCAAAATCTAAACCCCTTATTTTTTAGATTTTGTGTTTCTTTTGTTTGAAGGGGACCAATCACTTGTTCAGGAAACAGCAAAGTTTTTGAGGATCGGACAAGACTCGGCTTAGCTAAAGCCCTTTCAAAATGGGGCTTTTCCTAAGCCTAAGCCCAAGTCAAAATCTTAACCCCTTATTTTTTAAATTTGAGTTTCTTTTGTTTGAAGGGGGCCAATCACTTGTTCAGGAAACAGCAAAGTTTCTGAGGATCGGACAAGACTCGGCTTAGTTATAGCCCTTTCAAAATGGTGCTTTTCCTAAGCTTAAGCCCAAGTCAAAATCTTAACCCCTTATTTTTGAATTTTGTGTCTTTTGTTTGAAGGGGGCCAATCACTTGTTCAGGAAACAGCAAAGTTTTTGAGGATCGGACAAGACTCGGCTTAGTTATAGCCCTTTCAAAATGGCGCTTTTCCTAAGCCTAAGCCCAAGTCAAAATCTAAACCCCTTATTTTTTAAATTTTGAGTTTCTTTTGTTTGAAGGGGGCCAATCACTTGTTCAGGAAACAGCAGTTTTTGAGTCTCGGACAAGACTCGGCTTAGTTATAGCCCTTTCAAAATGGTGCTTTTCCTAAGCTTAAGCCCAAGTCAAAATCTTAACCCCTTATTTTTAAAATTTTGTGTTTCTTTTGTTTGAAGGGGGCCAATAACTTGTTCAGGAAACAGCAAAGTTTTTGAGGGTCGGACAAGACTCGGCTTAGTTATAGCCCTTTCAAAATGGTGTTTTTCCTAAGCTTAAGCACAAGTCCAAATCTAAACCCCTTATTTTTTAAATTTTGTGTTTCTTTTGTTTGAAGGGGGCCAATCGCTTGTTCAGGAAACAGCAAAGTTTTTGAGGATCGGACAAGACTCGGCTTAGTTATAGCCCTTTTAAAATGGCGCTTTTCCTGAGCCTAAGCCCAAGTCAAAATCTAAACCCCTTATTTGTTAATTTTGTGTTTCTTTTGTTTGAAGGGGGCCAATCACTTGTTCAGGAAACAGCAAAGTTTTTGAGGATCGGACAAGACTCGGCTTAGCTAAAGCCCTTTCAAAATGGTGCTTTTCCTAAGCTTAAGCCCAAGTCAAAATCTAAACCCCTTATTTTTTTAAATTTTGAGTTTCTTTTGTTTGAAGGGGGCCAATCACTTGTTCAGGAAACAGCAAAGTTTTTGAAGATCGGACAAGACTCGGCTTAGTTATAGCCCTTTCAAAATGGTGCTTTTCCTAAGCTTAAGCCCAAGTCAAAATCTTAACCCCTTATTTCTTAAATTTTGTTTCTTTTGTTTGAAGGGGGCTAATCACTTGTTCAGGAAACAACAAAGTTTTTGAGGATCCACCCCGTCCAATCGAAACGCCGGAAAAGTGGTACGAACGCCGGATATGCGGTATTTTCACGCCGAATTGTGGTCTTTTCGTCAGAATCGCCGCCATTAAATTTGACAGCGGTTTACAAAAGTCGGATGAATTAATAGTTAAAAACGGTAAGTGAGTATAACGAATTAGCCTATCTGGATCTACATAGATTTTACTTACTGTCGAGACTTCATTTAGTTTATAAACTACGTTTGTTTGTCGTAACATTCAAAGGGATTTTTGTTTTATATGTTCGGCCTTTCGCTTAGACCTTATTCACGTCCTAAAGTTTCGTACTTTTTTAATTTTCATTGAAAAGGGTCACAATGAGTTGGCTAAAGTAGAATTTTAAACATCCTCATTCCATTATCGGGAACCGAGTGATGCATTTTCCACCGAGGAAACCTAATTGGAGGCACAGTCTTGAAAATTAAAAGTAACCCCGGATAAACTGGTATCAGTTTCTTTTGAAACTATTTATTTTTTCCATTAGACAAATAAATGTGTATACAATCAGCACATCTTTATAGTCTGGTCACTCATCCCTGCTCGCATGAAAAATCTACGAATCCTAGTGAGAGGCGAAGATTGATCTGTGCTGATGGATGGATGAACTGATGGATATATTATATGGGGATTTACGGTCTTTTATCATATCGGCTCAATAGGGTTACTAAGTAAAGAAGGGGTGCAAAGGCTAGAGAAGAACAGAATTGAATAATAGTTCGGAGGAAATTTAAATCAAAGGTGTTAACCCATTGTCCAAAACGACCTGACTCTGAAAATGCAGATGTGCATATGTTGTAAGACCTATTGTTTCGTGACAAGGCATCTAATGACAAAGCCAAATGGGTCACGGATGCTATCCACGGCACCTCCAACTGATACTATTCGAAAATAGTCCCACTGGACAGAACCAATCAATGTGGTGACGTTGAATCAACGTTGAATCAGTGCTGATCATGTTCAACGATGTGTTCTGCTAGGGTGAAATATATCCATTCACGAATGCGTATATATTATGTATGATCGAAAAAAACTCAAGTAAAAAACTTTATTCATAACGTCTTTTATCCTAAATATTGGGATAATATCCGGGAACCAATTATTTTATTTAATCTATATTTACCTAAATATTGGGACACCAACTGTGCACAAAACGTTAAATCAACATGGAACTGGCGTCATGACTGACCCAGCGTTGTTTTAATATTTCAGTGTTCTGTGCCTGGTGGGACACATAAATTCAGTATCCTAAAATTCGAACAAATTAGATTTTACCATCAACAAAACAGTGTAGATCCTGATCAGGCTAATGCTTTGATCTTGGTCGACACTGTTTGCTTGGGTACTTCTATCGTCATGACGTTGAATCGATGTTGATTTAACGTTGCTTCGCTTTTATGTGCCTAGTGGGAATACTTTGGGTCAAAAGGCAACACCAAGAAACCCCTGACACAGCAGACTAATCGAAAATGAAACAAAACACGACTTACCTGTATAACCGTTACTACACATCCGTATCCTTGCGATTTGAAAAAGGCATACAGTTTGGTTATATACATGTATATATGAATATTGAATATATTTACAAATAACAAAATAACATGTAAATTAATGCATAAATCTATAAAAATGAGAAAGCAACTATGTATACGTGGCTGGGATCCAATGAAAATGGAAGTATAACAGCACATAAGCAGTGGGCTCCAGTTAGGCAGCCTACTAATTCTGGGTTCCAGAAACATAGTGACACAAGGGCCAACTCGTAAAGTTCAAATAGTATAACAGCAAAATATAGAAGCCTTATCTTATACTTACAAGGGAAATTATTCTTACATTGTGCCCCATGTCACAGATGGCAACAAATTTGTACCGAGAAATTTGCATTTGCTGTCTGTTAGAAAAAAAGTCATTCTCTTACCAAGTTTAGTTTTATATACTACCGTTAAGACATTTTGCTTGCATTATTGATAAAAACATTCAGAATCGAACATAGCATCAAATGTAATAATGACAACTTTTGATTTGGCGTTCATTTTTCACAATTTTATAGGCAGGTTTACAGACTTAGAGCAGCAGCTACTAAAATGGCCTGAGGAACGTCAAAACTACTACATCTTACATCTGGAAATATGCTGATTGTGTACTTATTTATTTGTCTGATAGAAAAAATAAGCACTTTCCAAAGAAACTGATACCAGTTTATCCGGCGTTACTTTTAATTTTCAAGACTGTGCTTCCAGTTTGGTTTCCTCGGTGGAAATTGCATCACTCGGTTCCCGATAATGGTATCTACTTTAGCCAACTCATTGTGACCCTTTTCAATGAAAATTAAAAAAAGTACGAAACTCGAGGACGCGAATAAGGTCTAAGCGAATGGCCGAACATACAACACAAAAATCACTTTAAATGTTACGACAAACAAACGTAGTTTCTGAACTAAATGAAGTCTCGACAGTTAGTAAAATCTATGTAGATCCAGATAGGCTAATTCGTTATACTCACTTACCGTTTTTAACTATTAATTCATCCGACTTTTGTAACCCGCTGTCAAATTCAATGACGGCGATTCTGACAAAAAGACCACAATTCGGCGTGAAAATACCGCATATCCGGCGTTCGTGCCACTTTTCCGGCGTTTCGATTGGACGGGGTGGGATCGGACAAGGCTCGGCTTAGTTATAGCCCTTTCAAAATGGCACTTTTCCTAAGCCTAAACCCAAGTCAAAATCTAAACCCCTTATTTTTTAAATTTTGTGTTTCTTTTGTTTGAAGGGGGCCAATAACTTGTTCAGGAAACAGCAAAGTTTTTGAGGATCGGACAAGACTCGGCTTAGTTACACTGGGTAAGCCACGTCCCGCGAAATGATGACCCATACCCTCAAAAATTTGATATTTGAACCAATCCTAATTATTTAAAACCTTAAAACAGCTAAACTTACAGTTTCAAATGTTAAAGCTTATTATAATGGAGTAGCATAATATCCTAGCTTTCATTTTATACTGATTTTGGGCATTTTTACACACTGGGGAAGCCATGTACCGCGAAATGATGGTCCACACCCTCAAAAATTGGATATTTGAACCAATCCTAATTATTAAAACGCTAAAAACAGCTAAACTAACAGTTTCAAATGTTAAAGCTTATCATAATGGAGTAGCAGAATATCCTAGCTTTCTTTTTATATCGATTTTGGCCATTTTACCACACTTGGGAAGCCATGTACCGCGAAATGATGGTCCACACCCTCAAAGCATGGATTTTTGAACCAATCGATGACGCTGCGAGGCTGCAGAGGGACCCTGATGCTTCATTTAGTCCGGTGATATCAACGAAAAATAATTGTCTCTCCATTGGCCTAAAGTATGTACAATGAACAATATGTAATACTTATAGTTTATTATACACACTTTAGTTCACCCTCCGGCCACGATGAGGCTGAGAGACTTGCGGAGGGACTCTGATGCACCTTTCATTTTGCATCAGGGTGGCAGTACCTCATTCACACTTTGGCGCCACTATCGCTCAAAGATTCACTATCTCTCTGAGTTCACTATCGCACACAACTCTCATTCATAACAATCAAGTTCTTAGGCTGGCTCAAACCCTTGTGCGCCCAAAACAAAACTCTCTGACACAGTATAATTGGTAACAAATTTCGCACGTTCTTTAAAGACAGAAGATATAATTAAAGGACACATAGGGGATAGCCACATTCACACCAGGTACTGCCTTTTCAAACCATACCTATTACCCTTCTATTTCTTGGACTTTTTCCCTTTGCCTGTTCTCTTATGCGCGGGCTACCTTTAGAGAGAACGATGGTGAGAATAAGAAAGCAGCAAGGTACATTTGGAGGAGAGATGGAAATATAGTTTTCAGGAAAATTTGTATCAGACATGATATGACAAGGGAGGCGCGTGCTAAAGAAACAGATCTTAAACAGGAAACTAAGAAAAAATAGAAGATAATGCGTCAGGGAATTTTGTGTATCTGCTGCGCGGGCTGTCTTGGGAGGAAAGGTGGTGAGGATAAGCAAGCAGCAAGGTGCAATTGGAGGGGAGAAGGAAAGAGAACTATCAGGAACATTGGTATCAGACATGATATGACAAGGGAGGAGCATGGTAAAGAAACAGATTTGAAACAGAAGCTAAGAGAAAACAAGAGGCTGATGCGTCAAGGAATTTTGTGTATCTGGTGCTCGGGCTGTCTTGGGAGAGTAATTGGTGAGGACTAAAACAGCAAGGTGCATTTGGTGGAGAGGTGGAAAGAGAGCTGTCAGGTAAATTGGTATCCGACATGATATGGCAAGAGAGGAGCGTGCTAAAAGAAAGATTTGAAACAGGAAGCTAAGAGACTAAAAGAGATGGAAAGAGAACGTTCAGGACAATTGTTATCAGACATGATATGACAAGGAAGGAGCGTGCTAAAAAACAGATTTGAATCAGGAAGCTAAGAGAATAAAATAGATGAAAAGAGAGATTTCATGTACATTGGTATCAGCCATAATATAGAGATGAAAAGAGAGTTTTCAGATATAGTGGTATCAGACATAATATCACAAGGGAGGAGCGTGCTGAAGAAACAGATCTGAAACAGGATGCTAAGAGAATAAAATAGATGAAAAGAGAGCTTTCAGGTACATTGGTATCAGACATAATATGACAAGGGAGGAGCGTGCTGAAGAAACAGATTTGAAACAGGATGCTAAGAGAATAAAATAGATGAAAAGAGAGCTTTCAGGTACATTGGTATCAGACATAATATGACAAGGGAGGAGCGTGCTGAATAAACAGATTTGAAACAGGATGCCAAGAGAATAAAATAGATGAAAAGAGAGTTTTCAGGTAAAGTGGTATCAGACATAATATAGAGATGAAAAGAGAGCTTTCAGGAAAATTGGTATTGGACTTGATATGACAAGGGAGGAACGTGCTAAAGAAACAGATTTGAAACAGGAAGCTAAAAACACAAGAGGATGATGCGTGAAGGAGTTTATTTTGGTATCTGGTGCGCGAGCTGTCTTGGGAATGAAAGTTGGTGAGGATAAGAAAAAAGCAATGTGCAGCTTGAGGAGAAAAGAACTTTCAGGAAAATTGGTATCAGACATGATATGACTAGGGAAGAGCGTGCTAAAGAAACAGATTTGAAACAGGAAGCTAAAAAAAAACAAGAGGACGATGCGTCACGGATTTTTTTTGTATCTGATGCGTGGGCTGTCTTGGGAAAAAAAGGTGGTGAGGGTAAGAAAAAAGCAATGTGCAGTCTGAGGAGAGATGGAAAGAAAGCTTTCAGGAAAATTGGTATTGGACATGATATGACAAGGGAGGAACGTGCTAAAGAAACAAATTTGAAACAGGATGCTAAAAGAATAAAATAGATGAAAAGAGACCTTTCAGGTAAATTGGTATCAGACATAATATAGAGATGAAATGAGAGCTTTCAGGAAAATTGGTATCAGGCATGAAATGACTAGGTAAGAGCGTGCTAAAAACAGATTTGAAATAGGATGCTAAGAGAATAAAATAGATGAAAAGAAAGCTTTCAGGAAGATTGGTATCAGACATAATATGACGAGGGAAGAGCGTGTTATAGAAACAGATTTCAAACAGGATGCTAAGAGAATAAAATAGGTGAAAAGAGAGCTTCAGGTAAATTGGTATCAGACATAATATAGAGATAAAAAGAGAGTTTTCAGGTAAATTGATATCAGGCATGATATGACTAGGGAAGAGCGTGCTAAAGAAACAGATTTGAAACCAGAAGCTAAGAGAAAACAAGTGGATGATGCGTAAAGGAATTTTGTGTATCTGGTGCGCGGGCTATTTGGGAGAGAAATGTCGTAAGGATAAGAAAGCAGCAAGGTGCATTTGGAGGGGAAAAAATGGAAAAAAAGCTCTCAGAAAAATTGGTTTAGTGACATAATATGATATCTGTCCTGTTATGCCCAGTCTAATCTGTTGCCGTCTTCATATTTTCGAATTCCATAATCAAAAGTTAATTCTGTTCCCGACTGTATATCTTTTTTGGCAATTAAAAATACATGGCACCTGTTACCAATTCCCCTTGCCTGTAAACGTAGATTCGCCTGTGAATCACGTAGATGGTTGGCCATTCTCCCGGGCATTTTATAAAAGTAAAAAGTATGCAAAGACTAGGAACTGAAACAATCAAAATCCAAATCCAGCCCTCAAACCATAGTTGGAAACAACTAAGATTACAAATAATCAAGATACAGAGAACATATGGCCAACCGAGTGAGCAGCTTGTTCCCAAAAGGTGGCCACTCAGCAACCCAAACCGAACCAAAAATAATAATAATATACATAAGGTAAAACATCACAGAAACTCTGACACCAAAAACAGGCAACAAAGAACCACAACAGAACTACCGAGGACGCGAATAAGGTCTAAGCGAATGGAAAAGCCCTTGGAACGGTCAGTAATGAATTACTGGGGGGCTTAAATCGATTTTACAACCTCACCCTCAGTTTCTGAAGTGGTACAAAACATTTAGTTGGTTGTTCGGTACGCATGATAACCCTCTTACTCGTCAATGAATCATCACGGTAAACACATAAATCAAATTTCAACACCATGAAGAAGCAAAGACGAGGACTCAACAGATACAACGGGCCGTCTGACAGGTGGAGATCCCTGTCCTGCCAAACAACCCCACTGGAAATCTGAAGCAAAAGAAGGTCACCAATTGAGCCCCGGTGGACCAAGCAACAGACAAAAAGGCTCCGGTCCCAACCAACTAAAATATATAGCTTTAGGTCGGGGCCATCATAGTGTCTGACGACCGATCCCCCGGTGTGCAATTAAAGAGTGCAGCAAAGCTATCAACCGTGATTGGGTTAATCACTAACCATGCAGACTGTCGCATAACATTTAAATTATAGCCAATACGTTTGTGACGTATTATTATTTTTCGGAATTGATCAGAAAAATCAGTCCTACCCTTAATCTTTTTGAATTTGTATACTAAGTCACCATAAAATTCTGGTTCCGATAGGCCTTGGTGTAAAAGAAATTTTAATCCGACATCAAATTTTGAAACCAATTTATGGTGTCTGCGATAGAATTTAGAAAAAGCCTTTCTAAGCTTATGATACCGATAGCCCTGTTGAAGAAGTTTAGCAGTTAAACATTTATTACGAGCATTAAAGTCATCTACATGACTACACACTCTAGCAAATCTTATAAGTTGAGAAATATACACTCCATAAGAGGGACGACGTGGAACGTCACCATCCAAAAATGGAAAATTAACTATATCAAAGTCAAAGTCATCACGTTTATCATAAATTTTAGAAGATACAAAACCGTTAGAAATAGATAGATGTAAATCCAAAAAGGGGGCCTCGGTATCTGAAGTATTAGCTTTATTCAATTTAAGTTCAGGTGGGTAAATTTGGTTAACCATGCTTTCAAAATAAGGATTATCAATATTCAGAAGATCGTCTAAATATCTAGAGGTTGAGTTAAATGCCTCAATGATATCAGCTTGATTATCAACAGTGAGAAGTCATGAAATCTCTTTCATAACAAAATAAAAACAAATCGGCCACAAGAGGAGCACAATTTGTACCCATCGGAATACCAACAATTTGTCTGTATAACTTATTACCAAATCTGATGTAAATATTATCTAAGAGATATGATAAGGCGTCACATACATTCTGACATGACCAAAGACTATATCCTCTATATATTTTACGGTCAGTAGAAGTGAAAAACGCTTTCTTATCGTTACAGGCAATATAAAGGGTATCTTCATTTTTGGAGAACTTTTTGAAGGCCCTCTCAATCAAATCAACAAGTTTTTCCTTTATTAAATTATGGGGTAATGTGGTATAAAGAGTAGAAAAATCATAAGTGGACAAACTAGTCGCACGGAACCCTCTTGACTTCAGTTTACTAAGTACCTCACCAGAATTTTTTATAGACCAAAACATATTTTTCCCTGACCTCTCATACACTGTCTCATAGTACCAAATGACACGAGATTTCACAGCAGTGAGGCAAGAAGTTAATAATTTAGATAATTCTGTAGTAGTACAAGAGCTAGAGTTGGCAATGAATCTAGCTTTATACGTTTTTTATGAAGCTTAGGTAACCAATACATCGTAGGAAGTATAAAACTCTGTTTCGGTGTGACATTTACACTTCTTGCAGGCGTCGATACATCTTTTTCCGGTCGGTCCTTCTTTGGCTTTGTAAAACATCAAATAATTACAGTCTGGATGCTTGTATTCTTTAAGTCTTTTTTCTCCTTCTGCCTTGGTAACATCGTTACCGTGATAATCGCACACAATTGTTCCTCGGTTGATTTTATGCATTCCGCTGAATAATCCTTTACCTTTATTTGATATTCCTGTTTCCTTAATATGTATGTTGCGCCATTGTTGGTCCTCGATTCTTTGTAATAGTGTTTCATCGTCTACGTTGTTGTCTTCCGCTTTATGTTTATGGAGCAATCCTACCATCTTGTTGTAGACGGTCCTGGGTACGATCATTCCCCATCTTTCTGGGTTGCTGGTGGTTCTTCCATATGCCTGGATGTCCATTTTTGTGAAAGGGTCCAGTGACCCTGTGTCCAATTGGCAAACTTTAATTCCCTTTCTCTTCGCCTGTCAGATAAGAAATTTTCTTGCTACGGCATCCTCTCTCGCTTGTGTCTGTAAGTGCCTTACCCTTCTAATCGTGTGATTGAAACTGGCATCATCTCTAGTTACATTGAAGTGGTTCATAATTTCAGCTTTTGTTATTTTTGCATCGGCTATGGTTTCCTGTGTTTCGTTAATCCATTCTATGATAATATCTGCTTTTTCATGAACACTAAGAGGACTGCCGTGCGTGCCTCTCAGTGGGCTAGGCAACTGGCTTCTTTTTCGTGGGGTACGGGTTTGTTTTGATTCTGTCCTTATTACAGGCTTGCGTGTCGGTAGTAGTTCTTTCGACTCCTAGATCTTGGATGTGTATTTGATTTGATGTAGTTTGCTCCTCCTCCACGTTTTTCCTTCGTTGTGTCGCTGTGTCCTCTTCCATGGCTTCTGTGGTCTGTGAAAATGTCGCTGGATATCTGTTAACGTCACGTGCGGTATAGTACTTTATCATTTGCCGCATATCGTAGCACATACCGACGGCTTTCTCATTTGAAACTTTTTTGTAGTGCTTGTCCCTTGTCGATAACGAATGACAAAGAAAGTCAGACATGTCCTTCTGAAATTCCTGGCTGCATCCTTGTGAGTATGTTTCGTATGATTTCCTTGCTATTCCATTGCATATCTTTTCACAGTTAAACTCTCTTTGCAGTTTCACTGGGGCTTCCGAAATTTTATTAAAAGGTCCTCCATTATGCTGAAGAAAAAAGGCTCTAGAAAGGCTAAATGTCCGGCTAACAATTTCTGGTCTTACAAATTTTGGGTAACGCTCGTAAAAATCCAAACTTTGTCCCTCTAAAACTATTCGCGCTATGTAACTTTCTCCTGTTTTGTGGTCCTCTGAATTGATGCAAACGAATTCGGTGCCTTTGTATGTAACTCGATTATGTTGAAACGCGTGTTCTACGTGATCTACTGTTAATCCTTCAGCTGAAGACGGGCGATTCCCTAAGTCTAAAAGAATGTGACATACTAAAAATCTGTTCACTAGTGCTGTCTGGTCCCGGTTCAGCGTAATTCCGTTTTCTGCTGCCGTCAGGTGTTTGTCTACAAGTCGGCCGGCTTCACTTCTCATGACGGCGGTCACTTCAAATGGGGTCTGTGGGTCTTTGGCGAGTAATTTTTCTTTTTTCCTCTGCTCCGTACATTTGGCCTGCAAGCTTGCTCCGATCTCCTTGATGTCGTTGAACTCTATTTCCAGGGATTTTGCGTTATTGTCTCCTTCTGGGGTTCTTAGTTTCAGATGCCTTTGTTTGTCGAAGTTAATAAAGTGAACGAGTGATTTATAGTAGTTATAAATAGTCTGGTTGTTAACTCCAGCTTCAGTCAGGGACTGTACTTGTACTGCCTCGTGGAAGTTTTTCTCGGTTATGATATCATAGGATTATTCCTTTCTTGTACCCTTCGACATTTTATAAAGTAATTTGATCATATTTCTTACGTTGTTCTTCCTTGTTGCCTCTGGCTTCCCTCGTCTTACATACCAATCCCAAAATTCTTTAAAAACTTGACTCTGGATCCACTGCTTTGGAATTTTATACCATCCAAGTGTCGTTAAAATACCCTTTATTCCTGCAGTATAATTGACCTGTTTTTCGAAGTCAATATGATCATCCTCATCTTGTAACATGTCCATATCTGCAAATGATAATAATAATAATAAGCTTACGTTGGACCTAGCTTTCCTTTCTTAAATAATATTTCACCAGCCATTCATTCAAGCATTACAAGCGAAGCTTTATCAATTGACTAACTAACCCATATTGCTTTATGATATGCAATTTAAAAATGACGCATCTATACAGTCAGTTACAGGTTCGTTATTATTAACTCGCTTGGACGATGCAGTTCTCTTGTAATTTAACCCCGTGTGCATAATTATGTTGCTAGCAGAATGTAAAAATAATAAAAAAAAAATCTTCTCAACAAATGGGACGTTATGGAGCTAATCAAGAAAAGTAATTAACTGTGAAAATACTTGGCTAACTAGAAAACCAAATAACTAACCAATAAACTCACTAGTATCTGATTAAGGAAATGACTGTATTTATCAAACTTACTAACCCATATTATCTTATTAATAACACCGCCAATATTAATCAGTTTGCCATGTATAAAAGAAAGGAAATAAAGGACTCTATATAAATAAAAAGTTTGCTTAAAACATAATAAACATGTGGGTTGCACATGCTCTTGAAGCGAATCGTTTTTTTTTTTATTTTTATTAGACATCATGGTAACTTACCGGCTTCATTAGCCACATCAGCTCTTGCCTGATCCTCTTCATCATCATTTCCAGTGGTATTATCTATAAGTATAAAAATAAAATCTCATTTTAAGAGTTGTAATTTCAGAATCAAACACCATATAATGAGACAGCATAACACAATTAAACAAAGCACAAAAAGGTAAATGTTTCCCATAGCCTAATAGCCGTAGGGGCATTTGGGGTTAGAGACCCACTGTATTTTGGACACAGGTGATGAAAGGCGGAGCCCACCTTTCTCCTTTTGCTGTATTATCCTTCCTTGATCCGAAAATTTAGTGCTGAGCTGACAGAGAGATGCTCTTGAAAGAACTCATTTTTATATTTTTATTAGACAGCCACATCAGCTCTTGCTTGGTCCTCTTCATCATCATTTCCAGTAGTATTATCTATAAGTATAAAATAAAATATCATTTTTAGATTTTTTTTTCGAAATCAAACACCATATAATGGGACAGCATAACACAATTAAACAAAGCATATAAAAGTAAATGTTTCCCATTGCCTAATAGCCGTATGGGCATTGGGGGTTACAGACCCACTGTATTTTAGACACAGGTGATGAAAGGTGGAGCCCATCTTTCTCCTTTCGCTGTCTTATCCTTCCTTGATTCGAAAAAGATACCCATTTATTGCTGGGTTGACAGAGAGAATTTTCCAGTCGTCGGATGGCGATTGTGGGCCGCGAACTCACGACCTCCCGGTGACTTTCTGCACAATAACCGAGCCACTCGACTACAGTGCCTCTCTAAACAAAGCATAATAAATGCGAAATCATTGAATGGACGTTAAGTGATCATTATTGTGTATAGAATCTATGAGAGAATCATAAATAACGTTTACCTTTAAAACGCAGCACCCTTGTAGCTTTCCCAGGTGCAGTGTCATGATCATCCGCAGTTGTTGGTCCTACATCCGTCTCTGGATCTTTCCTTGCTCTACTCTTCTTGGCTGCACTCCTGCCGTGAAATGGCGTCTTTCCTTTGTTGGCAAGATGAGGAGGAAACTCCATTTTCTCCTTATGTTGCCGACTAGGGTTGGCAAGATGAGAAGGAAACTCTATTTCCTCATGTTGGCAACTAGGGCTGACAGGATGAGAAGGAAACTCCATTTCCTCCTCATTTTGCCAACTAGGTCCTGGTTGTTCCTCTTCGTCTGAATCAATTGCACTTCTTTTCCGCCCTCTCACCTTGTTGCGCACAATTGGCGAGTCAAAGACATTCGAGTCTTCTTGAAGGTCGTCTTGTAAGGGCTGAAACGGTACAATATCTTCATGAGGCTCAGAAATTGTTACATCTGCCCGTCGTTCTTGTAGGGGCCTCGCCTCACGCCGTCGAAACTCTTCTTCTTCTTCTCTCTCATCTTCCTCTTGGGAGTTCTTTTATAAAGTTTCTGTCTGTAAGAGTGTTGTACACTGGTCTCCGAACAAATGTACTATCATATTTCTTTGGAATTGCACAGTGTCCAAAAGATCGAAGTAGCTCGCAAACCGCGTAATGGGAGTACCATTTTCTCTTTTTTTGTATTTCAGAAAGGCTGAAAAACATGCTTGGGCCAACATTTGAACAAGCAGTTCTAAAAAGTTTGCCGTTGTTAACACCCAATCTTTTTCTAGCTGCTTCGTCTTCGATAACTTTTTTAGTTTCTTTGCATCTCACAACATGGCGGCCCATATCACGATCCCATCTCAGGAAGCATACTAGACATAAACTCTCTTGCGCTTTATGTATCCTGGATTCAGTGCTGGCTGTAGAGGAAATGCTTGCTTTGGAGTCCATTCTCTCTAAAATTAAATGGTATTGTTTATAATAACTGAATTTATTTAGAATGAATGCAAGTGTGTGCAACAAATCTACAAGTAAGTATAAAGCAAATATAGGGTGCAGTATACAGTGTTCGATTTTGGGTAAAGTAAAAGTTAAGATAAAAGGGTGCATGCTAAAGATTGCATAACAGGCAAGAGCAGAGGGCGGATCTCGACACCAGTGTTTAGTGCCATTTAGGTATAGATACATATTTATCAGAATGATAGAATCTTTCAGAACAACAATCCCCGGACAACATCGCAAGGTATAAGGTACTACTGCGCCCTAATGATAGCAAAGCAGCATGGGATAATAGTTCAGAACAACGATGCCAGCCTCCAAGATTGTATAGACTTAGTCTCCTTTTACACCCATATTAATATATATGGTGTAAAAGAATGGCCGCACGGGAAAATGGTTCATGACAACATTGCCCTATGGAGGTATTAAGCGTCGAACTTTAAATGGGCATACATACATACATACATACATACATACATACATACATACATGATTGCCAGCATGGGAGAATGGTTAAAAAAGAAGTGCCATTATGACATATTTGGTAACCAAATATGCTATAGCGTATGTTGATTGCATGTCTGTAAGGATTTTTATAGAACGTTCTGACATACATACATACATACATACATACATACATACATACATGCATGCATGCATGCATGCATACGTACGGGCGCACGTATGTACATACATACATACATACATACATACATACAATTTGTCCTTCCTTTCATTCTATTTTTTACGGAAATCAAAGGATAAACTAGTGTCTAAGATACTAATGAACTGCTTTATTGTAGTTAAGCCTTGTGTCTATTCGCTGCCATTCTAACTGTTGGAACATTGTAGCAGATGAAGTTGTGTATTCAGCACACAGAATTATACGTGCAGCACGTTTCTGCAACTTTAATAATCTATCGATATTTGTGCTGGATGTGGATCCCCATGTAATGGAACCATAATCAAGTAAAGGAAGGATATATCCTTGATAGAACAGTTTTTGAATATCGACTGGAACATAGGTTGATAGTTGTCAGAGGAGGGAGATTTTTGATGATATGACTGTACAGTGGTAATCAATATGTGCAGTCCAAGAGAGATTTTCATCGATGTATATTCCGAGAAGCTTTTGTTTTTTAACATTTGCGATGCAAATATTATCCAGTTGTAATGTTAGTGCGCTGGAATTATTAACCTTTTTCCTAGTTCCTATCGTCATACATGTTGTTTTGTCATAATTGATTAGCATTTTATTTTGTAGACACCAAATATTAGCAGCGTGAAAGTCATGTTGCAGTTTTGTTTCGATGACGTTAATGTTAGGACTATGAGTATGCATGGTAGTATCATCTGCAAACAGGTCCGAATAGCAATATTTCATATGGAGAGGCAAGTCATTTATAAATATGAGGAAAAGCGTAGGTCCTAATATAGACCCTTGTGGGACACCTGACTGAAGTTTCGAGAACTCAGAAAGTCCTTGATCATTATCAATTGCTTGTTGTCGACTATCAAGATAAGAGATAAACCACTGCAGTGCAGAGCCAGTAAATTTATAAAATGACAGTTTCTGTATAAGAATTGAATGGTCGATCAAGTCAAACGCTTTTCTAAAATCGAGAAATAAAGTTCATATTATATCTCCATTGTCGATGCATGTCATCCAGTGATCTATTAATTTTACGAGAGCAGTTTGACAGCTATGTTTCTGTCGGAATCCAGATTGACTTCCATGTATGAGTTTGTACTTGTTTAGATACGCCATTAAATGCTTATTTATATGTTTTTCAAAGATCTTAGAGACAGTAGGTAATATAGAGATTGGTCGATAATTGGACGGGTCAGATTTACAACCACCTTTGAAAATGGGGAAAACTCTAGCAAGTTTAAGTTGACTGGAGAATTTTCCAGTACGGAAACTTTTATTTATGAGAGCAGCAATACTAGGGCATATGCTATGAATGGCCATTTTGATAATTCGTGGGCAATTTCGGGAGTAAACCAGTTTGGTAAACGTTTACTTTTTACCCTTTTGTCTTAATAGGTGCATGCGAATCTAAGTGCTTTAAAATAAGTGAATGCCATACCATAAAATCTGTATCAATATCAGACTCATTTGGTGAAAATCTACTCAGATCGTTCGAAAGGTCTGACAAAAACAAGGCCTCTTTAAAATTCTTAAAGCATCGATACGATGTTGTAATATGCTCTGCCTTTGTGACCTTGCAACTAACTTTCCTGGTAAGGCAGACTGGAAAATGGTCACTTATAGAGTAAAAAGGCACAAAACATTCAGTTAAATTTTCAGGATTCGAGGATGTGTAAACATGCTCAATAAGGGACGAACTTGTTTGTGTGACACGCGTTGGTTCAGAAACTAGCTGAGAGAGGTCAAATAGCTGAAGTAAATTAAGCCATTTGTGATTGGTACATGCTCTAAGATCGATATTAAAATCACCCATTAGGATCATTTCAAGGCCCGTAGTCTGGGCTATTGACAATTCTTCTTCAAATAGATCAATCCAGGCAGAAGAAGCACTCGGAGGGCGATAGGCAGAACAAATAAGAAAGGGTTTAGAGTTAGGTAATGCTATTTCAGCCCAAAGTGTTTCAATTTTCGAAATTTCTAACTCACTTTTTCTCTTGCAATTCAAAGACTTTCTGAAATACAATATAATGCCTCATCCGGTTTTATTCTGAATGTCCGATCTATCTTTGCGTATGAAGTCAAATCCATCAATGGCTATCTGATTATCAGAGATACTGTTTGTTAAGAAAGTTTCCCATAGCCCGATTACATCAGGGCAAGTTTCACTTGCCATTAGAATACGTAGTTCATCTATTTTTGGCACAATATGTCTGATATTGAGATTGCTCAAATGAAATCCTTTCGTAGAAAATGTGAGATCTATACGATTATCACATTCGTTTGCTACAGACAAGGGGAGAGTATCTGAGTCATCAGTATTGAACTCATAGGCATTTGCCTGTAAACTAACAGTGTCTGGGTCAGTGGCGGGAACAAGGTCCTGATCGGGTTCACAATCAACTTGTAACAATGGACTGTATACATTTGCAGTCGATACCGTTGGGATAACAGGATATTGTGTTTTTGCTATGGAAAACTGTTTTATACGCCCTACAGACTCCTAACGAGAGCCATACCCATCAGGGCCCGTGTTCCTGCCATTGAACCAACATTCTTGGGTACTGTGTCCTTTTCTTGAGCAAATGTGACAAAACTTTGGCGAAGAGCTATACCCCCTATTTCTAGGGGCCATGCTGTTGCGCCGAAGATTTGGCCTAAATCCTTTTACTATGCTAGTTCGATTTGCCAAAGGAACATGTCCTGTAATCTGATGTATTTTATCTATGTTATTAAGCAATTTGTTTGTTCCAGCTAAAGTCACATGAATCATGTCCCTTTGAAAATACGAATCAAGCATTTCACCGGTTCCCAGCAGAAACCCTTGATAGTGATCGACAAATTCAGTGTCATTATCTTCACAAAGGGATTTGAGTTTCTGGTTATACGGTTCAAGGTTTACAGTTTCCCTCGGCAACAACCCTGAAACAATGTGGCGTCGGCCACCAGAAGATAAACTGCTCAACAGCGAAAAATAATCATCACTAAAAGTATCAAGGTCACTGCCTCTGTCTGCGTCATTCCCGCCCGCGTGTATGATTATTGTTTTGCATCGATCAATATTAAATTCTAGTAGCTTTCGTCTCACTGTTTCGATAGTTGCGCCTGGAAAAGATCTTGCAGCAACATTGCTTTTCAGTTCATTCACCTTTACCCCTTTTAGAATAGAGCTGCCAACTAATAAGGTTGACCTATTTATAAATTTGGCTGGTTTGGGGGTATTAGTGAGGTCAATAAGTTCATTTTCATCCTCAGAGACAACATTTTGCAATATATGCTGTTTTGGTTGGTTCTGTGTGCTGTTTGATTTGTCAGGCCAGAAGACTTCATATTAGCACTCGCTGGTCTGTTTCTCTTTTTCATGGCCTGTTTTGTAGATTGAGCTAGTTTATGATTTATTTGTTTTGTAGCAGCAGGTTGGACTAATTTGTTGGACACTGACTGGGTTCTTTCCGAGTCCAAAACCCTTTGTCACGGCGAAGTAGTAGTCTTAACACTGTCAGTATGATATTTAACTTTTTCAAGTACAGCTGTAGTTTTATTTAGGATCTGGCAAGTTTTATGGTCAAAATTTGTCTTTTTAGTTATTTGTTGAGACACTTAAAGTTTCTATGGAGTCAGACATAGATCTGTCATTACAACTAATCTGTCTACCTAAGGCAGTAAGTTTATCATTAATATTTCCAACACAGCCTTCAAGCTTTGCCGTCAGATCCTGCACTGCCGTAAGTATTAACTCAGTAGACTGTTGTAGCTGTTCTACATCATTCCTTATGCTTGTTATGTCACCCTGAACAGTGTGAGGTACTTTCCTGCAGGAAGTACACAGCCACAGGTCGACAGGTTCATCTTTTTGTATGCCTACACACTGTTCATGGTACCATACCATGCACAAGGAACACCTGATCATGTCATATTGCTTCTTTGACCGAGGTTTTATTTTACAACTGTCACAACATTTAGAGCTCTTATCATTGTCAATACTGCAATCGGGTGCTTCATTTTCGATTGCAGCCACTGTTTTTACATGAGTTATGCTATCATTAAGGGTTTGGATTGTTTCAACTGAGCTGGTTGAAGATTGACGGTCACTTTCATAATCAACCGACTCTTGATCGTCACAGTCTTCCTCATCATCGTCGACGACGTCATCATCTTCATCTACATCAGTATCGGGTAAAATATCGTTTGTACTACATTCTGAGCGCATTGTTGTCTCAAGGTCGTCAAGAACTGTGTTGGACAACAAATTTGACCCCGTTCTCTTGGCTGTTGTTGTCTCGCGCGATTTTCGTCGCAGCTGAGATTGCGCCTCGTTATCGAGGGCATTTGACACATAGTGGGCTGTTTGATTAAGTTGTGACTTATCATGTCCCGGTAACAAAGTCATCATATAATTAAGAACCATCTGTTTATAGTGATTTTTATTGAATTTCTTGAGTTCAAGATGTGACATTGCTTTAACGATATCTAGGTATTTGCTTTTCCGGGATTCTTCTGCTCCCATTAATTCTTGATTTGTGGACAGTTTTCCAGTTCAAAGCGAAGTAACAATCCACCGATTGTCTTTCAATAGGCAAGTAGTCTTGACAGAGTGAGCTCCCTTGACTCGATGAGACTCCGGCGTGACCCGTCTTAGTATGAATATCTCACGCACAATAAAAAGTTTAATATGGCCTCAGGGCGTGTTAGTATGGGCGCTGAAAAAATATTCTTTTGTTAAAATTGCAAAATTTTGACATCCGAATATTTCTTAAGTCCGTCAACACTCACAACTATAGCTTCCTTGTAGATTAATCCGTATCTTTATCTTTCGATCCTCGGTCGGGGCATTGAGATTTTTTTTTGAGTCCGTGACATGTATTTAGAAGAAAAAAGTTGGAATTAAGAAGGTACGTCCCACTTCTAAGGATTTTTTTTTGAAAATAAAAATGCATATTTTGAATATATGCTAAAACGCACTCCCCTCCGTAACGAAAAGGTAGTTTGAGAAAATGTTCACAATACACTTACAAATACCATATATCACTAAAAGTGTCATATAAAGTTACCATGAATAGGTTCGTGAGCTGCTTCATTCACTGGCTCTTTTAATTGCTTGGCTAATTTGTTTATTGCTAGGAAAGCAAATATGGTAGTTTTATTAAATTGTTCATTTAAAGAAAGCCTTCTGTTTTCGTTTTAATGAACTATTTCTATAGGATACTCAAAGTGATCAATGTCATATAGAAATTACAGTTTTAGGTCAATACTGCAAAAAGAGTAACTATTCTGCAAACTATATGCATTTTAGACCGGTCAAACCTGTGCCATATGCATTGCGTGGTTATATCTCACCTCCGTAACGACGATTTTAACGCCATATTTTGACAAAAAATCACTTTTTTACTATTTACTTGGTGTGGGTAATATTTTTCATACATAAACAAGGGACTGTCTTCTATCAAATATTCATATCTTCGAAACGATGCGAGGAAGTTCATTTTTTAGATTTTTTTCATCCACAATTGTACCCTTTTTTCAAGAATCACTGTTATATCGGTTTTGGTGTTCAGAAGTAAAGAAAGCGTTTTCTTTCGTTACGTGCAAGTGGACTCGACAGTATCGGATCATCGACAGTATCGGATCACTCGTAATTTATCACCGATTTTTCTCACAAATGAAGCAAATATTTTTGACCATTATATTGCAGTCATCAAGTTAGACCAATGGCAAAGTGCAGGGTGAAAAATTCGATCAAAATATGTGGCTGTGAAACAAATCAGAGTTGTTGAAAAGCTTGGCCCCTCTTCAGCGGCGCTTGCATTTTGCATGTTGCTTATTACCCCCAAAATAGATTTCGGTTATTTAAACTATTTTATCATTGGGCGATTGAAACCAATTTTGCTATATAATGTGTCCTGGCATCCCTAAAATTGCAAGCAGTCATTATTTTTGTAACATCCCAGTATTCGATGAAACTAAAGACTTGAAAAGTTGGCCACCGCTGTGCGACAGTAACGGATCATTATATAATTTGAACTGAAATACAGGCTTCGGCTGGAAAACTGTATGTTAGATTATGGTCTGATGCTGAAAACAAGGCATAAATCAACAACCTTAGTGGCTGCTGTGTCTTCTTTCAACGAAGATCAGTATAAAACTAAGACAACATCCTTTTTATAAAATATCCCCCACCCCACGCCCACACGCTAGCGTATGATAATGAAGGTTTTGCGTAGCGCACCTAAGCTTCTGCTAAACATTCTGAAGAAACATTCGAGATCAGCATGAGTGTGAACCCAATAATGACTGGTGTTCATCGGATGGACATCTACACTGTGTAGACTCAGATTAATGCCGAAGAACTCGTTGAACGACCATGTAGTGTTTATACACTGATTGCATTAAAATATAGCCTAAATGTTATGGCGGAAAATCACCGTAAATTTGTTGATCCTGATCTTAACTGTTTGAGTAGTTCCGTGCTATGGGGCGCAGGGGATTTCTGAGTTAGGAATTTTTGGCATGCTTGTACTTTTGCATACATTCTTTTATCTAACAGAAATAAACACGTGAAAAATATCGTTGAAAGGCCGTATACGTTTTCTCTGAGAGTTTAATAGGTCCAACTGTTTATGTAGCAAACTTATTGAAGCTAAGAAGGGTGGCAGAATGCCTCAGAGGAACTCTCCTATAAAATGATATAATATGATCCGATACTGTCGCACCTGATTCGTTACTGTCATAAGACCCTCCTGTAACTCTTGATAGGTTATCTGCCCTTAAAGGAATAAACTTCGAAAATATTTTGAAATGGATAGATAGAAGGGATATTTTGCAATTGTTATGTGTCATAACATACATACTTTTAGCATTCCCATACAACAAAACAGGAGTTTTATTGAATTTGATCCGATACTGTCGAGTCCACTGTACCTTATGACATGATTTTTGACAGCAGTGAGGCAAGAGGTTAATAATTTAGAAAGTTCAGTTGCAGTACAAGAACTAGAATTGGCAATGAATCGTGCTTTATACGTATTTTTATGACGCTTTGGTAACCAATACATCGTAGGAAGCCTATCTTGGCGTTCTTTAACATTAACAGAAAACTTCAGGGGTAAATGGCTACAATGCCCTTTAATTACAGAACTCTCTTCTGTAGATGTGTCTTTGTAGGCCCTTGTACCGCCAAGTTCCTGGTTTAAAGTGGTGATGTAATGTAGCCGTCAAAGTCTTTTCTGTAAGGCTAATTATAAAAAATACAGGAAGCCCAACCCAGCCCAGCGAAATAGTCTGACGAGGTCCAACGGTCCAACGATATGCTCTACCAAGTTATTTCCCCTAGAAACTTTTGTATTCTAAAATATTATTGTTCCATGAAATCTTCAACAAATAAACTCTTAAGCCTCTATTTTCTCTTTTCTAAATTATTATAAGTCAAACATAATATAACAACTGTGAGACGGCATGCAAACAAAAACTTTTAATAAATAAAAAAGGTCACATCTCAAATACCACAATCTTTTAACTTTCTAAAATTTTATTAAATTTTTGCTAGCTATTTGATCCAACCGATGGTCAAAAACTAAACCCGCCTTCACAGGTAAACTGTCATGTGTTCAGGAAAGGCACGCACAGCTGCTTTCAAGGTGGGTGGTTACCTTTTAGACTGTATTCTAGAATGTCACTCACACTCACGGTCTTGAAAAATCCCTGAGTTTACTCAAACTTTTGAGCGAGTCAGAGGGTTTCGTATTCTTACCTGAAAAATTGAGTGATGGTCGAGTGAAGTGTACACCTCCCTCGAGCCCCACTCACTTATACTGTCTTTCATTCATTATGGCCCCAGAGGCCAAAAAGTAACTAGGCATATATGATCCGCGACACGAGAAAAACAACAAAGTGGTTTTGCGCCCAGCGCGGACACAGATCAGCCTCAGCATCCGCCCAGTCTGATCAGAGTTTTCGCTGTCCGCATGGAGGTAGCAGAGACCCTTAGCTACCCTTTAAGCGCACAGCGAAGACTCTGATCAGACTGGGCGGATGCCCAGGCTGATCTGAATCTGCGCTGGGCGCACAGCCACTTTGTTGGTTTTCTCGTGTCGCGGCTCAATATTATATTGGGGCATTTTCGGTTTGGTTGTCTGTTCGCCTGTCTGTCCGTCCATAACATGTTTTGGTAGATGCAAATCAAAAACGGCTGATGCGAGGATATGGAATTTTTTGTATACGGTAATCCTATTTTTCATAACCACCGCTCCACGAGCTCGATACGACTCACCTTCTGTTGAAAGGGCTGTAAAAAACAGAAGTCATCTTGATGTAGAGAAAGGGCCTACAATGCTTGAAGTATGTGTTGGATGGGCATTGTTTTGTGTTTGTTATGCTGTGTATGAGAACAACTGTTTATTTAAAAAAAATTGTCTAGCCAGTGTTGAACTCTCTTCCTATCTATATAACAATCCTATGAGCAGAAAAATACTCGGACTAGTCTGCGAGAATGAGCCTGTCGCGTGTTCCTTCAAAATGGCCTTTCTTTGTATATCACGAATTTTGGAAAGACATTTCTCAAATCTGCATAGTGTTATTAGCGGCAAAGCCGGTGCAGACCCAAAACGCAATTATCCTTTCATTCACTTGTATCCCTTTCATTTTTTTCAGACTTTTTATGTATTTGTAGCTCCAGATAACCCCAACACCCTTAACCCTCACTCTCTCTCTCTTCAAAAAGAAATGAAAAGTCATATGCATACCTTTGGTATGTCTGTAAAATCTGTGCAGTTTCAAATAGATTGACAAAAGTATACAAACTTTTTAGGCGGACAGACGGATAGACAGACAGGCGGCAGACAGGGATAATATTATCGACATACTAGTGTTAAAGGCCATATAAACCAAAACAAAGTGCTGAGCAACAGTTTTTATTTAGTTCTAGAAACTCGAGTGAAGCTCGAGTCGGACTCGAGAAAGGTGAGGTTGAGATAGTTTTGTGAATATGAAAGCTGAACTCCACTCGCACTCTTGTTAATCCCACTCCAGCCACACTTGAGGGTTACTTACTTATGCATTTCAAGAGACGTAACGCTCTTTTACTGACGCCATATCAGTAATTAATACAAATAAACTGCGTAATCTTTAAATTCGATAAGTTTCAGGCATTTCGTCGTAAAATAATTAAATATTGTCACGAATGAAATGATCAGCAGCCAGCATTAAAAAGTGGAAGTTTTTAAATCCTTTCAGTACATTTTAAACAGGTTGGTTTTACTCCGGTGATGCCCAGCACTGCTGGCGAACTTGAAGACAGTGAAGATCTTAACCCACTTGTGCCTAATGGTTCCTTCTATTCTGATAAAGGTCTACTTGGTGAGTCTATTTGTCATTCAAGAGGTGTTTACTGAAGCATATTTTCCGTTTCTTTTTAAGAAAACATGCCATCAACAGCCTGCTCAAATGGCCAAGTTATTCCCATGGCAGTGTTTCATTTCCGTTCTCGTAACGATGTTTCCCTCTGTAGCTCAGCGGGACGTAGCCCTGGCCGCACTGTAGCGCGTTGTGCGTCCGTCCCTGTCCCGCCGATTAAATCAGCATCAATCATCGTAGGCATCCTCCCTGGAACGGCTCTTGTTATGTCCACAACGCAGACGATCCTCGCCGCACTTGGCATTGCGCACCCCACAGCCCACCCAACCCCCTCACCCCACCCCCGCTCTCGGCAGCCCAGCGCAGCGTGTCTGTGTCGTCTTCGGATTTTCGCTGGATTCTCGTGCCATAATCGACCAAGATCCAGTTAATACATGATGGCATAGTTTAAAACATAGAATATAGTGGAACGCACTGAGAGGACAGTTCCAGTCATTAGACTGGCTCTTGTACAGGAAAGAATTTGCTTCCTTTGAAAGAGCAAACTATTTTATCTGGCAGAGGCCCATCCCGGCTCGGAGAACAAATGTTAGCCAATGACATGTCATGCATGTAAATGATCTATTAATTCTATTCCATTCTTAGAGTATCCAGCCTTAAAACGTTACTATCACGACGAACTCTGTACATAATCTCAGACCACGATCCTCTTCTAACAGCAGTCTGATCAAGGACGGCACTCGTTATCTTTCTCTTGAGCGACTTTTATTTATTGTCACCCGACGTAGGCGGAGGGGGACTATAGAAATGACCCTCGTCCGTCCGTGTGTCCGTCCGTCCTTCCGTCCGTCCTTTCGTCCGTCCGTCCGTCCGAAATCTTGTCCTCGCAACTCCTCCTGCGTCTTTCATCGGATTGATTTGAAATTTTACAGATTGTATTCTTATGATATGAAGATGTGCATGTGGTTTTTTATTTTTGTTTCGGCCATTTTTGATGGAGTTACGGCCCTTGCTGACTCAGTCCGTCCGAAATCTTGTCCCCGCAACTCCTCCTACGTCTTTCATCGTATTGATTTGAAATTTTACAGATTGTATTCTTATGATATGAAGATGTGCATGTGGTTTTTGATTTTTGTTTCGGCCATTTTTGACGGAGTTACGGCCCTTGCTGACTCAGTCCGTCCGAAATCTTGTCCCCGCAACTCCTCCTACGTCTTTCATCGTATTGATTTGAAATTTTACAGATTGTATTCTTATGATATGAAGATGTGCATGTGGTTTTTGATTTTTGTTTCGGCCATTTTTGACGGAGTTACGGCCCTTGCTGACTCAGACCTTGTCCCCGCAACTCCTGCCACATATTGTATCAGATTGACTTGAAATAGTGCAGAATGTTCCATCATGATCTGAAGATGTGCATGTGATTTTGGAATTTCAATTGTCACATATTTTACAAAGTTATGGCCCTTTGTCATTTTTGGCATTTTTCCAACTTTTAAACCTTTTGACCGAGAGAGCTGAAATTTGGTATGCTATAAGCATTTGGTAAATTGAGTATTCTGATTGTTGTTAGGATATGCTTAATTTACTAGTGACAGAGTTATTCCCCTTTCATAGATAATAGACATTCACTTATAGGTAAAAGGATAACTCAAGAATTATTCATATTAATGGGCTGAATTTTCATAAATGCATTGTTCCTTTTTGATCAGATTCATATTAGGAGGATTATGGCCCATGTTATTTTGTTAAAGGGTATACAGTCTTGATGTTTTGGGCATTCTGTAAGGGCCTAAAGTTTCAGTAACCGGATTTTACACATATACGCCCAGTTCCGAACTTAAGTATTTTATAACCTCATAGAGGCCCAGTAATTGGGTATATGTCTTTGCTTATGCTTCAATTATTATTTGCTTACCAGGTTCTGTTATACACATATTTTCTGGTTTTGGCCATACAGCTACTCTGAAACGGAATAAAGGGCTGCAGTTTGTGACACATTTCAAACGTCGGGTGACTTTTGGCCGATGGCCTTTGATAGGACAATCCCTTCATTTTTTGACCCACCGGTATTCAATTAAAATAAATAATTATGTATCTTGTAAAGGCTTGGTGATGGATGGATAGATGACACGATTTTACGTCCTTTAAACAGTATTTCAGATACAGCAGGACGACGGGAGGGCGATAATGAAAGACTGTAACATGGACTCCGTTTACGGTTGGAAAGATTTTCGCCTCCAGCGGGTCTCAAATCCGGGATCACTAGATCTGCAGGCCAACGCTTACTCATCTGAGGTACTTGGGCTAGAACCCCGGGAATGTGTTCATGCGAACAAAAAAATATGTTCAAAGAGAAATGGTTATAACTCCTTTTTTCTCCCATTTATACAAATGGGCACAGCTATTGTAACTTTCCGTTTGCTTCAATGCGATAAAGCCAGGGCATAATTGCTTCTCAGTGGGTCGGGGACGAGGACTTGGTCCCGATGTTAGATCATAAATCTAGACAGGCTAGGCAGTGCGCAGCGCTGAATTGGTTTAGGGTCAGGAAATTGTGTTTTGTTGGAAAAAGTATATGACTTCACAACTCGGATGAAAATATTGTGATTTGAGGTAATATTACTGCTCTTCATATATATATATATATGTATATGTGTGTTGGAAGCACAGATTGACCATTATTTACCTTACATCAAATGCTGCGGTTTGACTTTGGTTTTGATGAAAGATGATACTTGTAAACTATTTATCACTTCTCTTGAAGCACCAATTTGTATAGCTTTTATCTTGTTAAATGCAGAATTTTCTAATGTAAGCTGATTTATTCAGAAAATTTCAGTTATTTTTATAATGTGTCAGTTGTTTGCCAGGCCGAATGTCTCTAAACTGAAGCCGCGTAGTCTGGTTATTTTCCGTATGAAATTTGAGAACCATGGGTGAAATTAACTTCACAAATCTTAATGCCAGGGTCGACGTAAATGTGAACGGAATAACGGACGGACGGACAGGCGGACGGACGGAAAACCGGACGCCTATATCGCACCTTGCTAAAGCAGGTGCGACAATAAATGACAAACACTAAAATAACGCTTTTGAGTAATTTGGTTTACTTGTCAAAAGTCTTGTTTCTCTATGGTGCATGGAACTAGCTCCTGTTTCGTTCCTTTATTTCATCTTTGTAGCAATCGTTTTGAAGGAAGACAACATTTGTATTTCCTCTTTGATTTCCTGGGCAAAGGAACTCTTCCAAAATGGCTCAAATGTAAAATGAAATAATTTGATCGTTGAGGAGCAAATTCTTTCGTTTACGAATGGAGCTCCGGTAGCTCAGTGGGTTAAGCACTGGCCTTCTGGTTCAGAATCCCGGGTTCGAATCTGCTCAACCATAGAGTGGTTTCCTTTGCACACATCCTTACATTATCACCCTCTCATCGTCTTGCTGTGACACATACTGTTAAAAAGGGACATGTATTGTTCTTGTAAAGTTGGGAAGACTTTGTATTTCAACATTGAACTGGAATTATATAAGTACTTATTTATAGTTTGATTTGACATAGCTAAATACCAGTGACACGGATTAGGTGTCTGTCGTGATCAAGTTACACAGTTACACAGAGTTCTTGATTACCCGTGTGTTTTTCAATTCTAATATGTTATTGTCATGTGACTAAGGTGACTGAAATTTTGAAGAAAAAAATCTTAATCTCACTATCTGGTATGTAATTAGCTCTGAATTTATACCAGATGGAAAGAACAATGTGTAGTGAATGTGTGCACCAAATTCCAGGGGTTAAACATTCCTCGAAAACGGTAGCAGCAGAAATAAGTGAATCTTCCATGGAATTCCAATCTCTAATAGTCTGGGGGAAAAACTGGACTTGTAAATGTCAGTCCCAGCCAATGGGGTTTGAAATGTCAGGGAATGATGATTCCTGGTACGCCTACTTGGAGGAACAAGGTCATTTATGGGTATACTGGCTGCACCCCTCAGACCTTTGTAAAGAATTATGAGTCTACTATCTTTTCTTGTCTTTTTCAGGGATTCCCACTTAAGTTTCTCCAGAATGCCAGTCATACTCCCATTATGTTGCCATGAAAATTTTAAACGTTCCACTATTGAAAATTTGCCCCGCCCACTCGGTTGTATACAGAACCTGGGGGTTAAGAGCATTTCCCATTTAGTCGCTTCACATGGCACTTTGCTCATTTGCAGTTGCAGTTACTAAAGCAAAGATACACAAGATCTGCAGTTGCAGTTATATCAGTAATGCAGTATAAAAAGAGTTATTAAATACCTTTTCAACTGAAAGTGATATGATAAAGACAAAGGGAATGATTTTGGAAATAAACAATTCAAAACACTGTTAAATGCAGGAAATTGTCGATGGTTCTGTTGACGGGTCAGTTCCTTCACAGGTCAGTATGTGATGGCCTGCGGGTTCGCCCCCTTGGTCCAATTGTGTGTGTGACAGATATATTGCGTTTTTACCCCTTATTAAACTATACAATTCCCTTGTAGCTTAGAAGCAAGGCAAGAGGGATGGAAATTGAGACCGCTGTCTGTCACCGCTTTGCTTTTGTACAAGGCGCTCAGCTGTAATTCACCTAACTGCGCATGTCTGGCGGAAGTAGATAATTGTCGCCCCTTGATTTGCTTCTAGTGCTACTAATCCCCGGTACTTACATCCGGACCGGGTAGTCAGGCCAAGACGATGCGTCACTACACTCCTCCCAACTTTATGATGAAAGGTTCCATCCAGGCTGGGAAGCCAAAGAGAGATGTACTAGCCATAGTTCCACACACAATACCTTACCTCTTTGGTGTAGCTTACATCAACCAGGACTGTTGTAGCTACAAGTCCACAGGAATCTCCTTGACAAACCATAGGCTCGTTGGTAACGTCTGAACAGACATGTCCGCTCTTCTGTTTTGCTGTTGACATACCACAGGTTCGTCGTTGACTTCTGGCGACAAACTACAAGTCTGTCGTTGACTTCTGTTGACCTGAGCCAGCTACAAGCCCCACTCAGCTGGAAGTTGACATGAGTGAGGTACAAGCCCTACTCAACTGGAACTTGACATGAGCGAGCTACAAGCCCAACTCAACTGGAACTTGACATGAGCGAGCTACAAGCCCAGCTCACCTGGATGCTGACTTGACTGCAACATCTCATGAGCGAGCTACAAGCCCAGCTCACCTGGATGCTGACTTGACTGCAACATCTCATGAGCGAGCTACAAGCCCAGCTTACCTGGATGCTGACTTGACTGCAACATCTCATGAGCGAGCTACAAGCCCAGCTCACCTGGATGTTGACTTGACTGCAACATCTCATGAGCGAGCTACAAGCCCAGCTCACCTGGATGTTGACATGACCACTCTCTTGAGCGAGCTACAAGCCCAGCTCAACTGGAATGGATTACTGCCGTCCAAGAAGCTTTCTTTTAAATCTTCCTCGCCTGACTACAAGTCTCGGTTAGGACAGATCTGGTGGATAGCAGAGTAACCTCTCTCTGTGTAGCTTATCTTCCTCGCCTGACTACAAGTCTCGGCTCGGACAGATCTGGTGGATTACAGAGTAACCTCCCTCTCTGGGGATCTCTTTCCCTGACTACAAGTCCGGGAGCAAGCATCCATCTGTTGTGGCTGTTGAGGTTCTTTTCTTGGCTCTTTCCCTGACTACCTCTTTTGAGGTTCTTTTCTTGAGGATCTCTTTCCCTGACTATAAGTCTGGGAGCGAGCATCCATCCATCCATCATGGCAGAGTAGTCTTGAAATCCGAATGTAGCATCCTGCGCAGGTTCCACAGGTGATTCCTGACACCGGTGACTTCTGAAGGTATTTCCTGACACCGGTAACCTTCTTTCCTGTACTTCTGACATCACAGTCTTACTGGTCGAAGTCTTTGGATGATTCTTGGACGGGTTCCAAAGGTAATTCCTAACACCGGTAACCACTGAAGGTATTTCCTGACACCGGTAACCTTTCCTGTTTCCTGTACTTCAACAACTCAGTTAAACTTGAGTGATCTGTCTGGACTGTGAAGATTCAACTCAACAGTTTTCACCTGATGTACCTGTACTCTTTCCTCCCCTGTTTACTTTAAAGGCCTTTGCTCTACCGTTTGGGATTCCTATCCCGACCTTGGTCCTCGGAATCTTCTGACTTGTTCTCCTGCTTTTTTCTAAGCCATGCTTGATAGACTCTGCAATCTTTCTTCATATGTCCGAATTTCTTACAGAAAAAGCACTGAATGGAACTTTTCTTCTTAGTGTTTGAATTCTGTTCTGTGTTTGAGGAAGAATGACAACTGGATTGAGAGCTTGTCTGTAGTTTTGCTGCGAAATCCTTTAATGCTGAAGCAATAAGTTGTTCAATCCTAGCTTCTGATGGGGATTGTATAGCATTTACTGAAGCTTCAATTTCTCTCTTGGCTTTCTTTTCATCAACGGCCTGAGAAATATATTGATGTTGTTTCACCGAATTTAAAGCCTCTTCCATGGTTTTAGGATGTTCAAAACAAGCGTGTTTAGCCGCATCCCTGTCACTACAACACTGGCAAAATCTAGCAATGGCTTCTTGTTTCATGTGCTGTTCTGGTAAATCTACGAATGCTGGAGTAGCAAGAGTCATTACACGGTCCGCCCAATCTTCTAATGATTCGTCCTGCTTCTGGAAAGCTTGACGAAATCTTGCCTTCGAGGTTTCTGTCAACTCCTTTACACCAAATCTAGCCTCTAACTTCTTTATTACTTTTTGGAAAGAACATTTTTCCATATCAGAGGTTGTTATGGTGAAAAAATCAAGGGCTTTTCCTTCCAGACTCGTGTGGCGGCCGTAAAAAGTCTCCCCGCACTCATCTATAGTGCAGATTATATTTTCCTTTTGGTCCTTTGAGATCATGGAATATATTCTGAGAAGTCAGAAATGATCATACGTTTAGATTCATTTTCTAAACAAATTTGAAATATTTTGGTATTTTTCGACTTATATCAGTCTTTGAGACGACTGCCATGTTAAACCTGCAAATTTACTGTTTTTTTTTCCTCTGGCTCCTTGTGCCAGATTTAAAGGGTCACTGATGAGGCTTGAATAGCCGAAACCGCGGTATGGCCCAACTTCTTACTTATGAATGTTTTCTTTGCTCTTAAAGGATCTAAACTTTTATCATTATCCACATCAAATAATCTTTACTTTCTGCCTCTGACCATTTCATAACTTTTCTGTAACTATCAAACTTCTTTTTAAAAGATAACCAATTTGACTTTCCATCAAAACGCAAAGCTTTAGGGTGTTTTCGGGGATCTCCATGCTTTGAAGAATATCTGTCCTCCGAAGAATCTCTATCTGAGTCTGAATATGGTGAGTAATGATGTTTTCTTGATCTTCTTTTTGTTTTCTGTGACATTGATCTTCCTTTTGATTTACGTGACCTTGACCTTAAAGGAGATCTTGATAGTGATTCTGAACTAGACGATGTATGACGTTTATGTTTCTGTATCTTTGATTTAGCACGCCTTGTCTGAACTCTCCTTTTATGGGAAGATCTAGAATGTGACCTTGATGATGACCTTGACGTTGACCTTGAACTAGATGAAGATCGATGAAGATGTTTGTGCACCATCCTTGATCTGTCATGTTTCGTTTTTAATTTAACCCTTCTCTTATGAGATTTGGAATGTGAACTTGATGACCTTGAGGCTGACCTTGACGATGACCTGGAAGTCGATCTCGAACTTGATCTGGAGTGTTTGTGTATCTTTTTCTGTGACTTATTTTTCTTCGAGTCATGTTTACTTGAATTACGCCTCACTGACCTTGACCGTGAAGTTGACATTGAAGAATCATGCTTCTTTTTCTTCACAACTTTTGTGCCAGATTTTCTCGAGTGGCGTTCAACTGACCTTGACCTGGAAGTCGACCTTGAAGAAATATGTTTCTTTTTCTTCAGCAGGTTTGCATCAGACTTCTTTGAATGAGCTGACCTTGACCTTGAAGATGACCTTGAGTGACTTCCTTCCTTTTTCGTTACAACTTTAGAGTCTGATTTCCTTGAATGGTGATGAGCTGACGTTGACCTTGAAGATGACCTTGATCTACTTCTGTCCTTTTTCTTCATAACTTCAGAGTCAGTTTTCTTTGAGGAGCTCTTATCTTTTTTCTTGACACTTCTGGAGTCTGATTCTTTAGAATGACTCTGATTTGACCTTGGCCTTGAAGTAGATCGTGACTCAGAAGCTGACCTTGACCTTGACAGTCTTTTCCTTCTTCTGGACTTTGACTTAGACCGTTTTGACTGTGACCTTGACACTGATCCTGAGTTTGACCTTGACAGTGACCCAGAGTGTGACCTTGACCTTTTACCATGACGCCTATGTGTCCTTATATGTTTAGGGGAGTGTTTTCTTGAACGTCTCTGATTAGACCGTGACCTTGACCCTGAGGAGGTCTGTGTGCCCTAGGAGATCTGGATCTACAAGACCCAACATCTCCCTCTGATCCTCTTGATGTGCATGGCTCTGATGTCTTCCTTTCAGCAGGTTTCTTATCGTCTTTCTCAACACGAGATTCTGACCTGGAATCGGTTCTACAAGAACGTGATTCTTCTGGCTCATGGATACTCGAAGCTGCTGCTAACATAGCGGATGCTTCCTGATCTGTCAGCTTTGATGCCAGCACGGAGACACTCTCTCGAACTGGTGACATCGACTCTTTCCTTGGCTCAAATGCTGACGGCAATGTCAGTGGATGCCAAACTCTTGACTCTGATTCTTGTGGTTCCTCTTTAGTTGCTGTGTTGACGTTTATTGACATGGTGACAGACGTACAGGGATAATACTGACTTTATTGCTATAAGGATTGTGGTGGGGTAATGAAAAATGAATCACCTATGTGTCTTATTTGAACAATCCAGTGTGTCTACAAGACTCCACAAGCAATAAGTTTTTAATCAAATAAATCACCTGTGTGTCTACAAGACTCCACAAGAAATCTTATTTGACTAATATTGTGTGTCTACAAGACTCCACAATAAATGACTTTTGGAATAACAAATAAATTACTCACGTGTCTACAAGACCCCATAAGAAATCTTATTTGCACAATTTTGTGTGTCTACAAGACTCCACAAGAAGTAAAAGTCCCTATAATATTCCCTGTAAAACTGACCCTCTATTAACCTTACGCCTGCTTTCTAATTTCGACCAAAACTGGATACATTTAGAATTTATAGGTCGAAACTTTCAAGGGCACTGTTTGTATAGCGTAGAAGCATGCAATGTTGCTAATTTGTTATTCTAGAACTGGCGACCTATTCCTCCTTTGTGTTCGAAAAAGCACAGGACGAATGTCAATAGGCGAAAATAACAAATTCCAAATGATTCTGCCAAGTTCACCTCGTCGCCATTATTGTGTTTTTACCCCTTATTAAACTATACAATTCCCTTGTAGCTTAGAAGCAAGGCAAGAGGGATGGAAATTGAGACCGCTGTCTGTCACCGCTTTGCTTTTGTACAAGGCGCTCAGCTGTAATTCACCTAACTGCGCATGTCTGGCGGAAGTAGATAATTGTCGCCCCTTGATTTGCTTCTAGTGCTACTAATCCCCGGTACTTACATCCGGACCCGGTAGTCAGGCCAAGACGATGCGTCACTACAGATATGACCATTGGTTTTGTCTTTCCTTTTCGAGCACTCTTCGGTGATAAATATCTTCCCTGTTATAGAGCTTTCAATGTTAACCTGTGCAATATTTCATACTTTTCCGTGCCAAAGTCTTGTTCGTACCTGAATGGACCCCATTGGAAATAAGCCATTTAGGCTTTATGGGCTATCCATGGGTATTAAGATCGAATCTTTCGAATCAGTGAAAATGGGTGTGGTTTTTTACTTCTAGCAGCCTAGATCATTCCAAAGCTCCTTAAGTTCTAGTCGAATTCACTGTGATAATTTTATTTTTCTTAAATTAAATTCATATAGATATATACATAAATATCATTTAAGTGCTCTTAAATACCTCACTTGTTGATTAAGTTGATCTAAAAAGTATACAGTGCTGTCGGCCTTTTCGGCGCACTTAAACAAATCCACCATCTGGTATTTCTTTCTTTCTTTCTTCCATTTACACCTTAACCCCCAAGGGGGACACAGACGGTGTACTTTTGAACACTCCGGTGTTGCTGGATGAAAGTCTACGTATAGCCATGTAGCTGTAGTAGGGATCTTTAACATGCATAGGGGATGACTCTCCCTGCACAGGGGCCTCCAGTTAGTGCCTTGATCCGAAGGACGGCACACTTGTTAGCATCATCCCTGCAAATGATGCTAGAAAAACGCGTTCGGACATAGGAAGATTTCGCCTCGGGCGGGATTCTAACCCACGACCTCTGGCTTCAGAGTCAAGTCCACTAACCACTGAACCACCGTGCTTCTCATTGATCACAATATGAAAAGAAACTAAAAAACTCATGTACACGAGGGACCCCGTTTTTGTCGGCCAAATCGACGCAGCTTCTGAAAATGTCTTATTCCTGACATAAATAACGGGCTGAATTTGTGAAACAGACTATCATCATGACATCACTCAGCGGGCTGCAGAATGGCTGCAGGAGGAGCTTGTGGAAAGTTTCAACAATTATTTGCTTTATCACTGTTAAATCATGATCCTTTGGAGATTACCTGAGCGAGTTATTTTATAATTCACTTCTTTACTTTGTGCAATTATGCAAGGCATGCAAAGAGTGATTATTATTATTTACAAATGCTGCTGAAGTGAGTTGACCTACATTTGTGATGTGTACTCAGAGCCACTGTGTTTGTAAACAAAGATTGCAAAATACGGTGTGTATTCAACTTTATTCGCCGCTTGACAACTGCAAATATCTGCATAAAACCAAGTGCAACTAACCTCTCTAGCCAGAAATGATCTTCTTTACCGCATATAAAGATCACCGCTTGAAGGACTGCTTGGAAAACAGCAGACAAAAATTATCAACACGTGTTTTAATGGTAAATGACGTTACATAATGTGCGCTGAATAAGCCATTGCCCTAAAAAGGCCGACACGACAGTAAAGGTAACGGTTTCCCATAGCCTAATAGCCGTAGGGGCAGTGGGGGTTAGAGACCCACTGTATCTAGGGCACAGCTGATGAAAGGCGGAGCCCATCCCTCTCCTTTCGCTGCCTTATCCTTCCCTTATTCGAAAAAGGTACCCATTTATGCTGGGTTGACAGAAAGAGTTTTCCAGTTGTCGGATGGCGACGGTGAGCCGCAAACTCAAAACCTTTCGATGACTTTCTGCACAATAACTGAACCACTTGACTACGGCGCCTCTTATAGATCTAGTCTACCCATATTGCTGCAGAAGAATGTACAGATGATTTTTTTTTATTAGGCCTATTACCTGATCGGTCTTCTATTTTTTTTTTATTTTTAAATTACTTTCATCTTGACATAAACTTCTAATTTAAATATATCTGTTGTTTGTAAGGGACGAGGGGGGCGGGTACATTTTCATATGAGTCACCAAAATTTTTCCGACCCCCCCAGTCTTACCAGAATTTTTTTTTCCGACCCTCCCAGATAGGTGACAAGAAAGTTTATGACCCCCCCCCCCACCATCCCAACTCCCCTTCACACACACACACTGTATTACCTTTTTATGTCAGACTGACCTCAATCCGACCTGTATGAAACCCAAAGAACATTTTCTTACTCTGACAGGTTGGTAAGTTGTGCAGATTAATGGTCTTTAAATTTTATCAGCATAGTTTGATATTTTGCACTTTTCTTCTTACTTATGGTCATCCCGAAATGTTGTTGAATGTTCAATAAAACTGTTGATAATAGTAATTGAGGGGGGTCTGGGGGCTGCGCCCCCAGAAGCCACAATAGGTTTGCTGATGGCAAGACAACTTGAGAGCTGATATCACAAATGCAGGCATTAAATTTAATCAAGAACAAATCATCTGCTCGACATGATTTTATAGACAACTGCATACTGTCCTTCTAGCAAATTTATAAAAAATTCTTTTTTTGGATATGAAACACCCAAGTTTTGTGTGTCGTTTCTATAAATGCCTTTAAGCATGAGTTTAAGTTTACAAGAATAGAAGTAATGGGGGGTCTGGGCGGCTTTGCCCCCCCCCAGAAGCTGAGACTTTTTTAAAAAAAGAAGACTGATGGAAGAATTCTGACCCCCCCCCCCCCCAATATGCCGAAAAAAATATATGACCCCCCCCCCTGCTCCGTGGCTTTTTGATTTCCGACCCCCCAGTACATCACCAAAAAAAATTCCGACCCCCCCCCCCCTAAATGTTACCCCCCCCCCCCACCTGACAATAAATGACTCCTCCCTAACTGAAAAAAGCAAGAGTATTTTTTCTACGGCTTTATTCAATAGCATGCTTATTAGACGAAGTCTAATAAAATCATCGTTGCCGCGCCGAAACTTGACTTGATCTCTGTATGGAAGAGCGCATATGTCATGGAATTGTTATTCACCTGTCAGAAGATTTAGTTACATTAAAAATGTTATTATTTGCACTTTGCATTTAGTTTTAAATATGTTTTTTTTCACTTTAACGCTGTAATGATTGATAGAGTTAAGCAGAACGCGAGAAACGCAAATGCCGATGGCTTGAGAGAAAAAAAGATTCTATGGTGCGAAAAGTCTTTCGTAGTAAAAAAGTAGTCCTTTTCCTTCCAAAGGCTGTACTCGGTGCGTAAATTTACCGAAACGGACCTAATTACGGGGTCGGACCGGAACGGACCCTTATTATTCATATTTCCAGCCGATTTTTGAGATATTTTGATACAATCTACACGCGCAGATTAATTCAAGGCCCTACCTATGACTAACATGTATTATCTTAACTTGCAACCCCTGGTTTTGATTTGACAATATCTGATAAGGACTATTGGCGAAACAAATGTCTGTCCGTCAGATAAATTGACGACTCATTGAAACATGATAATGGTGCTAACTGTACAATCGATATACAAAGTTTCCCTTTATACATTTATACCACTGTAATGTTTCAATTTAAAGCTGAAACACAATAGCTCTACATATTTTCTATGGCTGAAATGTTGGTCATGATACTATGGAACAAAAATTCGGGAATTTTTGTGTTTTTCATTCGCTCCAAGTCTTGGAAGACAGATAACCAGATTTTTGTATAAGATTATATATAGTTATAGTTATATAAAGAATATGTATTAATATTAAATAAGAGTTATTTAATAAAAAATATTACAAATATCTACTGAAGATAGGGGAAAACGGGTCCGTTCCGGTGTCCGTTCCGGTAGTTCAGTCCATTCCGGTCCGGTCCGGTAAATTTACGCACCCAGCTGTACTGAACCGGGTAAAATACAGTACCGTATCATCGGAAGCATATCGGAATGTACCGAAGAATGTCAATAATTTACGGACCAGTCTGGTTTCTCGCCATAGTGGATAACCCCAACATAAGGATACTGCTATTCAATAATAATATCAGACATATTTACAGCATTTTGAACTTAGCCTATTTTTATTTTGTTATTATGACATAGGGACAGGGTTTTGAACTTGGAATTTTTTCAATCACAGTAAAAATTTCTCATAGATACCCCATTAGATTTTAGTCCTTTTTTACATTTTAATTATTAAAGGCGTATAGTGTATTTAAAACATTGAGTGCAGATAATTTTGTGGGACGTATTCTGAAACCTTGCTTGCAGCCAATTTCTTATTTCAACAGAAATAAAAAAAATATTATTTGTTTCAAATATGTCTTCTTTCACTTCGTCTTATATTTTTTTTAAAAGATATTTCTTGTTATGAAAATAAAAGGCAGGCAAGGTTGGCGACACATCCTTACTTCCAGCTAATCATCTGAGGGTCTTTTCAACCTGACTGGCGTGTTTTATGAATGGAAAGTTCTGATGTATTATTGTTTCTTTTCTCATTCCTGATAGATTTGTTCAGAAAATAACATCTTTGAGAGAGAGGAAGCCAACTACACTGCTTGCATTTTTACACCATGCTTAAGTTTAATAGAAATTTGTTTTCAAAGGTGGATTATAGATTTTTCTAAAATGAGCCGCGACTCGAGAAAACCAACAAAGTGCCATATGTGTGCCCAGTGAAGGGTCGGATCAGCTTGATCATCCACTCAGTCTGATCAGAGTATTTGCAGTCCGCTTGAAGGTAGCTTAGACCCTAGGCTACCCTTTAAGTACACAGTAAAGATGCTGATCAGACTGGGCGGATGCCCAAGCTGATCTGAGTCTGCTGGGGCACATGCCACTTTGTTGCTTTTGTCATGTCGCGGCTGAAATGTATTTTTGTTATATGTTACAAAGCAGCTATATACCAATGAATATTTTTGTGTGATCATCTTTTTTCTGTAAGTCTTCAGATAAATGGCATCGGTATAATCACTATTCAGTCTATTCTCGTCTATAATCTTACTAGGTGGTTGGGGCACCGCAGATGACTTCGAAACAATCCCTTACCACCTTGTCCTGTTTTCAGCTGCCCTAGTTGAGCTGGCAAAGTCCATCCCTGTCCACTCTTCAATATTGTCTTCCCACCTCTTCTTCTGTCTACCTCTGCTTCCTTTTCCTTTCACTGTGCCCTGTAGAATCGGCTTTGCTACACCAGAAGACATTGAGACGTGGCCAAACCGCCTTAATTTCCGTTTCTTGACCAGCGTCAGGAGTTCATCATGCTCTCCAATGGCTGCATGGATCTTTCTGCGAACCTCCTCGTTGGTTATATGGTCCTTGTACCAAATGTTCAGTAATCTTCGGTAGCATCTCATCTCAAAGGCCTGCGTTTTGTTTTCTCTAACTCTGCAGTCTATATCCACGATTAACAGGCATACAGAAATATGGAGATGACAAGGGTGCGCATAAGTTTCACCTTTGATCCAAGAGATATGTTGTTATCTCTCCAAATTGGTTTCAGCTTGATAAGAGCTGAAGTGGCTTGTGCAATCCTTGAGAGAACCTGTTTTGAGCCATCATCTGAGACAATTGCTCCAAGGTATTTGAAGCTTGTTACGGTATCCCTGCCCTTTTTTCCATGATCTTCCTCTGGATGCCATCTGCGCTGTTCGTCATCAGTTTGGTCTTCTCAGCACTGATCTCCATCTTATACCTTGTGCAAGGTTTGTCGAGACTTCCAACTAGAGCTTCTAGTTCCTGCTCTTCTTCAGCTAGAGCGTCTATATCATCGGCAAACCGCAGATTGGTAATGTTTCTGTCGCCTATGCTTACCTATCCGTCATGTTCTTCCAGAGCATCAGACATGATCCATTCGGGAAAATGTTGAAGAGGGTGGGTGACAGAAGACATCCTTGTCTTACTCCAACTATTGTTCTGAACCATTCTCCTGTGCTGCCATTTATCAGGACTGCACTTGTAGCCTTGTCGTATAGCTGCTAAATGGTGCGAACTATATAATCACTAGGACAAGAAAAATGTAATCTTTGAGTTTTAAATCTGGGTAGAACAATGATATTCTCCTTTGAATTCTTACTTAGTTTCATATACATTTGTGGCCTAATTTTCATGCATGCGGAAAAGAAAACCTAGTACATGTAAGTTTAACTCACTGGTTCGAGAATTTTCTTGATATTTCTAAATTATATGCCCCAAGTAGGGGGTTTTGTAACACCGCTCTCGATGTACAGACCTATCTGCCCGAAAATTTAGGATCTTTACGGTAGACATTGTTAGTGTGTGTGTTATAACTGTACTGTAAAAATTTGCGTAGATTTTACGGTAGAATAACTGGAAACCAGCTGCCAGCCCATTTCCCGCTATTTTTACTGGCGCCCGTAAAAATTGCACGCACAGTAGGATAGATTAGAGCAGGTTTTGTTTTAGTCATTTTGCCCTTCAACACGATAAAGTCTTTTTCGACAGCGGCCAGTTAACATAACACAACCTTAATATCGTGATTTCCGAAAATGTCTTACAGGCAAACGCCCCTAATAATAACGGGAAATGGACTGGCAGCTGATTGCCAGTTATTTTACCATAAAATCTACGGATTTTTACAGTGTGTATATACTCTACAATTGAACGATTTCACCATGAACAATAACTCTCTTTTGTTTTAACAACAAAAAAATACAGAGTTATTTAGTATCCAAATACCTTAACAACCGGTTGTCGATAGCCGAAAATTCGCTATTGACAACCTGTTGTTAGCAGCGATCTCCTCTTTTTAATCACTTGTTCCACTTTGTGAACGAAGTAATTTTTCGACCCCAGTGTTAAGACAGTGGGTACTTTGTACGATTTAATACCATTTCTTTTTTAACATTGCGCATGTTTTATTCCGTGGTCTGAAAATGTGCTTGTGATTCGAATATTATAATCATTGCATTAAATTTTGTCACATTTCCACCTGTTGAACTTTGTCGTTTTCTCAGAGTATGTGAAAATCATGATATAATACATTGTAATTGCCAAAAGAAACGTCCTCATGTTAATGGTCTGTCGTCACGTCACGGTTATTGATTGTAGGTCTTGATGGATCACTGCATAGAGATTAATTTTCATCTGGGGCCGTATTTATAAAACGACTTAAGTGGTTGCTATGCTGTTGCTAAGGCTGAATTTCTATGTTGCAGATTCAGTACAACTATGAAATTTGCTCTGGCAGTCTGAAAAAGACTGTTCCTCCAGAGCAAAATTCATAGTTGTAGGGAATCTCCTTCATAGAAATTCAGCCTTAGCAACAGCATAGCAACCACTTAAGTCGTTTTGTAAATACGGCCCCTGATCACAATGTGTGATAAAGGTATCATGATCTAAATCCTAGATAAATCTCTAGTTCTTGTAAAACATTGTATTACATTGCAACAGTTACCTTTCCTTTTTCAGTAAAGCAAATTGTTTCAGGAATAGTCTCTTGTATGCATCTGTTAGAAAACCGCTCAACTCATTTGAATGTTTTGGTTGTTTACCAAACGATTCTTTATGAAATCGCTTAGTTTTGAAATTACTTCCCTTACAGTGTTTTTTCCACTATTTTGGGAATGGTGACGGTGCCCACAAAATTGGTCGTATTCTCCTTAAATTTGGAATTTCAGAAACACCTTTATTGACTCAAGTTGTGGGATAGGGGACATGAAACTGAATATATAATATTTAAATTCAATTATTGTAATATATCTGCTTGTTCTCTAAGCAAGCAAGTAAATTTATGCTTGTAGAATGGTCCCTAGAAGTTTTTTTCCTGCAATTGGGAATTTTTCAACTTGCAGTTGGAAAAAAAGATACTATTTGAATTGAGACTGGTGCCTTTTATGGGCATCACTTATATAGAGAAAAAAATCACTGCCTTGGTATCAAACAAAGCGTAAATTTTGAAGTCCTAAAACGCCACCGTTTAAGGCTTTTAACCGTAGTCTGGACATGTGCATGTGGTTTAGATACATTCCTTGATTTTAATACTTTAACGGTTTCTACTTTGTGAACTTCGTCATTTACTTACCTCGGATTCTATGAAAGAGTACCTTGTGATCATTTCATAGATGTGCATCCTGACTTTTTTTCGCAAGTGCGACATAAACTTCACAAAAGTTTGGACTATATTTTAAAAACTTAAAGTGTAATCCGGGCCTCTGTTAAAATTTGTATGTTTTGTAGAAATACAATTCCTGTGGTTCTCCTTTTGAGTGATATTACAAACAATATTGTAAAAAATCTTCTTTTTGTAAAACTTCAGCTATATATCTTTCGGGGGATGGGTTAGCAAACTTTATCTTTATAAAATAAATGCTTCAAGTGTTGTTTCGTATTTTATTTACAGAAAGAAAACAGTGACTGGAAAATATGAGGAACTGGACATTTCTAGACAAGCAAGACAGTTCATGTCAGTGAAGTCAGACAGTTGATGTATTTCAGCCACACAATTCATGTCAATTAAACCAGACAGTTTATGTGAGTTCAGCCAGACAGTTCATGTTAATGAATCCAGCCAGTTTATGTCAGTCAAGCCAGCCAGTTTATGTCAGTTAAGCCAGACAGTTTATGTGAGCCAAACCAGACAGCTCATGTCAGTTAAGCCTGCCAGTTTATGTCAATTAAGCCAGGCAGTCCATGTATTTCAACCACACAATTTATGTCAATTAAGCCTGACAGTTTATGTGAGTTAAGCCAGACAGTTCATGTCAGTTAAGCCAGACAGCTCATGTCAGTTAAGCCGGACAGTTTATGTCAGTTAAGCCAGACAGTTTATGTCAGTTAAGCCAGACAGTGTATGTCAGTTATAAGCCAGCCAGTTTATGTCAGTCAAGCCAGCCAGTTTATGTCAGTTAATCAAAACAGTTAATGTGAGTTAAACCAGACAGTACATTTCAATAAGCCAGCCAGTTTATGTCAGTTAAGCCAGACAGTTCATGTATTTCAGCCACATTATTCATGTAAATTAAGCCAGACAGTTTATGTCAGTTAAGCCAGACGATTCATGTCAGTTAAGCCAGACAGTTTATGTCAGTTAAGCCAGACGATTCGTGTCAGTTAAGCCAGCCAGTTTATGTCAGTTAAGCCAGCAGTTCATTTCAGTTAAAGCCATACAGTTCATATCAGTCAAGCTATCCAGTTTATGTCAGTTAAACCGTACAGTTTATGTCAGTTAAACCAGACAGTTCATGTCAGTTAAACTAGACAGTTCATGCTTGTTAAGCCAGACAGTTCATGTCAGTTAAACCAGACAGTTTATGTGAGTTAAACCAGACAGTTTATGTGAGTTAAAATATTAGGATTATCAAAGATAGCATCTTACATACCAGGAAGGTGTTATGATGGACAAATCCTAGAAAAAGACAATCATCATGTTTTACCCAGATACAATAGTTATTACTCAGGCAACACCTGGTAATTAGCTAGCTCAAGGTACCTCCAAAATCATGTCGATCAATTCCTGGCAATTAAAATCTCAACAATTTTCAGCAAACATGTCAACAGCGGACAATCAATCGCAGGCTTTTAGAAAATGGCCAGAAATTTGTGCCAGTCTAAATCCTCGCAGTCTTTTGGAAGTCACAGTCTTTTGATCAACAGAATTGCCGCCTTCAAGTCAACAATATAATGAAGCAATCAACCAGTCACCGATTAGACAATCATTTGGGAAACACAACAAGATCAGGTGGTTCACAGTCTCAAGAGCTCTCAGAAGATAAGGGAGAGAGTTATAAATGTGATCTGTGCGGTAAACATATCCGCAAGTACAATAATCTTTACACCCACATAGGCCTTCACATCAGACCACAGTCTTGGACGTGCCCTGTTTGTGGTCAAATACTTCTCCGCAAGCACATATTGCAAACCACGATCTGCCTCGAAAAATGAGAAAATGCACAGTATGTGGCAAGGAATTTAAGTCAAACTATAAGTTACAGAGACATCTATCTATTCATACAGGTGACTATCCCTATTATTGTGAAACTTGCGGAGCGCATTTGGCTACAAAATCCCAAGTTGAACATCACAAATTCGTTCATGCACAAGATAACAGTCATAAATGTGATCACTGTGGGGCAGCATATGAACTGAAGAGTGAACTAACTAAACATATTGCTTCACATTTCGAGAAACGATTTTATAAATGTCAGGTCTGCGGACGATGGTTCACACAGAAACAACACGTGGCATTTCACATGAAAGCCCACTCTGGAGTCAAATCTCACTCTTGTGAGGTATGCAAGAAGAAGTTTGCTTATCCAGAATCTCTCACCAGACACATGAGAATTCATACTGGTGAGACACCATATAGATGTGAGATATGTGGAGAGGAATTCCGATTCCTGTCACTACTTCAGGGTCATAAAATACTGCATACAGGAAAGAAGCCACACAGTTGTGAGTTTTGTCAAAAATCCTATACCTGGAAAACGGATCTGAATAGACATAGAGCGACACACACCGGGGATAAGCGTTTTAGTTGTGAAATCTGTGGTCACAAATTTGTGCGACAAAGTGACGTAAAGAGGCATCTACCTGTTCATAAAGGAGGCAAGCTTGAGGCTTGCAAATATTGCAAGGCAGTATTTACGCATAAAGCAGAATTGGCAAAACATATTCAGTTTAAACATCATGGTAAGACAGCCTATACATGTCATATTTGTAATAAACAGTTCTTAAATCGATATTGTTTAAATCTGCACATATTTATACATACTGGAGAAAAACCTTTTAGCTGTGAAATCTGTGGGAGATCCTTTAACAAGAAAGTTAACCTGAAAAGGCACCAGGCTGTTCATACGAGCAAAAATTAACGAAAATGAACTATGCAAGAGCTCGAAAAATCAGAAGTTTCGTTTGTTCGTTTTAGCTGTATGGCCCAGTTAAGACCATTCACGACAATCTGAACCAGTGTCATATCTTATATTAACTCGCCTAAAATGTGACTAGCGGGTCCGCGGGTCAAATATTATTATAATATTTTGACCCGCCCCCATGAAAAACAAGAGGAAATTAAGGAAGGTATATGTAAGACCTACTATCATACAATATTTATACACTTATACGCTGCTCCTCTTCATTATAAAAAAACTGTCAGAGTGAGTGTGTGTGTGTGTATGTGTGTGTGTGTGTGTGGGGGGGGGGGGGGGGGAGGGGGGTTCATATCTGTTATGTTATGCATTCTTTAAAGTTAAAGAGCCATCAGATTCGCTATCTCATAGCTATAATACTTTAAATACTGACGATGGGCGTGAGAGGGGGTGGGGAGGGCACTTGAATGTTAAATTGGTCTTTTATCACAGTCGGTTTGGTTTCTTTAAATCTGTTGTGAAAAATTTTCAAATAAAAATACCGTCTGATTCTCTAAGTACTTCATATACTAAGGATAGCTCTGAGTGGAAGGCGGGTCAATATTATACTGGTGGTATAATATTTTGACCCGCCTCACTTTTAAGTTAAATCTAGACCAAGGATTAGTAATCAGGGCATTAAGGCTATGGGCCATCTTGTGGTCTTGTCGGCTGATGACATATGCGGGGACGGTCCCCATCATGGCATTCAGCTGATCCAGACTCAAGTTTGCTCATACCCAAATGGAAAAAAAAGAAAATAGCCGGAATATGACTTTGTTTTGGGGGATTGAACAAGTGAAATTATCCTGATGAATATTATCCAATAGTTTTATCTAGTCCTTTTGTCTAGTCACAAGTTTCAGTATGTATTTACTTTTTTCTGTAAATTTGTATTTGAGGCCTTCATAAAGAAATAGGCTATTGGATGCCTGCTGCATGTTTGGCGGATCTTCAATAGATCAAGATTCCAGTCAGTTTCAGAAATCATATTTTGTCTGAAACTGAGGGAATGGGAGACCTTTAGTCTGTGGGTACTGTGTACTTGCCTGAAATTATTGAGTTGGAAAAGGTATATAGACTGCATGGGTTCTGCTTTACAACAAAAGAGGTGTACATTATGATAAACTAGTTACCGTAGTTTCTTTTAATTTGCAAACATTTGACAGCTGTCCGTATTTAGAGTAATTTGACAGCTTAGAGTAATTTGACAGCTTTAGCATCGTGCTTGCACGTATGAGCCAACATTACTCGTGATGGGTCATGGAGTAAATGTGATGCTGTAAAGTTTTGGTAAAGTCTTCACAGCTGTGGTTTGCATTGAATTCATTGTTAGTTATAAATGGATCTTTGTTGAAATGTATTATAGTACTAAGGTATTTTTGTAAATAAATCCTCAAACTGCTGCTGGTATCAATTGACCTTTCATGGTCCATGTGACCAAGCTCTTGTCTTTGTTTTTTTTTCACAATGTATGAGACGTTCTCAGTTAAGCTGGGCCATTAGCTATTATTTTTGTCCTTCGTATTACCCTTCTTTAAATTACAAAATAAAGGTCCTGTTTACCCTCTGACAAGTAGCCCCCTGTCTAAAGAAGTAGATAAAAGTACTAAAACATGCATGCGCTTTGTTAGTCATTTTTAACACTGGTTCGAATAATGATACCCTGGTTTAAAAGGCGACGTTTTTAAATGTCGCAATATTGCCGTTGCATAGATATGAACGCCGCACGGCTAAAAAAGATAAATCACTGCTTAAAATCGAGTTCCATTATTAAATTCTGGTGATTTCTTACATATTTCGCCGCTTAAACTATATCTAAAGGGTAGTTTTTGCTACGAAATGAGGCTGGGAACTAATGTCGCAAATTTTATGTAACCTACGTCACAGCGGTAAATCTATGATACATGTATTAGCTAAAATAGCCCAGCATCATAGAACTTACAAGATCACACGAAGAAATATGTGTTCCTCAATAGTTTATATCATTTGTGCAAATTTGCTCCATTTTGTATATTTTACTCGACTTCAAAATACATTACCCCAGCATTTTTCTGTAAGAATGTAACCTTACGTCACGGGCTTTTCTTAAAACTGAGGAAAGCAATCGCTCTGAAACTCATGTGCAAAATCCTGCCTAGTAACAGCTACAAGATGGTGTGCTTAGATTTCATGCACTGAAACATTAAATGGTATAAAAACGTTAAAAAGTGTGTACTGTAACCTACGTCACACGTAACCTACGTCACAACGTCACTAAGACCCCGTTTCGAAAGCGTTGACGTCATTCGATTAAGCAGCGCTTCATAGAAAACCCCTTTCTTCCAAAAAAGCAAAGAAAAATATTCTAAATTGAAACTAGCCAAAATAATCAAATGCCAGTAGATTAGTAAATGTGCAATGCTACGCATGTCAAAGAAATCGTATGCGACATCGTTCTTCAACGTATCTAAATAACGTCATAAAATACGCCATTTTTTAATTGTTAGGGTATGTCTCTAAACATGGTTGGTATTCCATAATCTTAAACTATTATCTGAAAATACTCTAAAGCTTTGAAGCAGATATAATGAGCATTATGGTTGTGATTTTTTCTTGAATTCTGGCATGGTTGTGTATATGGCCATTTTTGTCCGCGAATGGCCCAGCTTAACTGAGAACGTCTCGTATGCATTTTCTAAAGTTGGCTAGCGCAAATGCTAAGTAATCTTGCGACTGAATAAGTGCATTAAGAAAAATTATTCTTTGCTGAGAGTTGTGAAAAGTTTAGTTATTATACCCCCGACATACGAAGTATGTCGAGGGGTATATAGTTTTCGTCTTTCCGTCCGTTCGTCTGTTCGTCCGTCTGTCCGTCCGTGTGTCCTTCCGTCCGTCCGTTAACATTTGCGTTAAAGTTTTGCGTTAAGTTTTTTTGTTTGCTTATATTTCCAATATCTTTTGAAGGAAGTTTTTGATATGTGACTAGGTTTATTTCTTTGTTCCTGCAGAATAGTTGACATCATTTGGATGCTGCTGCTGACCTAAGGTCAAGGTCACAGACTTAAACATTTGCGTTAAGTTTATATTCTTCTGTTATATTTCCAATATCCTGTGATGGAATGTTTTGATATTTGACTAGGTTTACTTTTAGGTTCATACAGAGTAGTTGACATCATCTGGATGCTGCTGCTTACCAAAGGCCAAGGTCACAGACTTGTATATTTGTGTTAAAGTTTTGTGTTAAGTTTACAAACTTTGTTGATAATTCCAACATTCTTTGATGAAGCCTTTTGATATGTGACTAGGTTTTTTCTTTGTTCATGCAGAATAGTTGACATCATCTGGATGCTGCTGTGACCTAAGGTCAAGGTCAAAGACTTAAACATTTGCTTTAAAGTTTTGTTAAGTTTATATTTGTCTTTTTTTTTCCAATATTTTTTGATGGAACCTTTTGATATTTGACTATCTTTACTTTTAGGTTCATTGCTGCTTACCAAAGGTCGACTCGTAAGTCAGAGGTCCTGGGTTCGAATCCCGGTCTGGCCACATACTTTCGTTTCTCCTTCCGCTGATTCAAGAAGGGCAGTTGTCAGTTACTGGCGAAAGTATGTGCACTTAGTACTGGTTAACCGCTTAGGAGGTCTAAGCCTGCCCAGGAATAGTGTGGTTAGGTTAACTGACCGTCCCGACATGACCTTAGTTGTTTACCGTGGACGTTAAGCATCAAATCAACCAACCAACCAACCAAAGGTCAATGCCACAGACTTGTATATTTGCTTCAAAGTTTTGTGTTGAGTTTATATTCTTTGCTTATATTTCCAACATCCTTCGATGAAACCTTTTGATATATGACTAGGTTTACTTCTTTGTTCATGCAGATTAGTTGACATCATCTGGATGCTGCTGCTGACCAAGGTCATGGACACAGACTTATATGTTTACATTAAAGTTTTGTATTGGTACTCTTTGGTGATATATGTAATTTATTTTGATGGAACCATTTGATAGGTGACTAAGACCCTGTATAAGATTGGTTTCATTAGGCGATGGTTTCTTAAGGTGGTGGTTTCATTAGGCGGTGGTGCTGGTCGGGGGTATACGTGAGCCGCTGCTCACTTGCTCTAGTTTAAGGCTAAAGACATAATAAATTTTGTTAACACAACGAGCCTTTGGTTAGATGGACTACAGATGGTATTTCTCAGTGTTGGATCTGTTCTAAATGACCAGATACAATAATTAGAAATTGAAAATTTAATATGAAAGCATAGTGGTTGATCTAAAATATTTAAGACTAGCACCAGTTATCAACGAGATCGTATTTTTAGGCAGTTCATATGTGTTGTATATTCTGTTTTGTTGTTGTTTCAGATAGTAGTAGGCTATGACCTGCTGGTAAATTTGACATTTATTTATTTATTTTTGTGCACCATATATGTCGTATCAGAATTTCTGGCTTGAATCAAATTGCTGAGGACATTTATTTAAGTAGGGGAGAACTGTATCAGGATGAAATCAGTTTGGCCGCACTACTTGTGCTTGACTATTTGTCACGGTTTGGCCATCGAATTACCTGTACTTGAGCAGCAATATTATATGTCACTCTTGTTAATAAGGACAATAATCAGGTACCGAAGTATTATGGGTAGGCATCATGTCATATGGATAGAACTGTTACTGTTTCACTTGGATTAGTAATAATGTGTCAGTATCAATATTCAGTTTGAATCTTCATCACATTGTCATTTTTGGCTCGCCTGTACGAATGTAAAAGAAGAGCTATTGCACTACCAGCGGCGTCAGCGGCGGTGGCGTCGGCGTTAGCAAAATGTTAAAGTTTTACGTTAAAGTTTTAGCTCGCCTGAACGAAGTTCAGGAAGAGCTATTGTACTGCCCCGGCGTCAGCGTTGGCGGTGGCGGCGGCGTTAGCAAAATGTTAAAGTTTTACGTTAAAGTTTTTTAGGTGATGGGCAAGGCGCTGTCAGGCGAGCTATCCTGTTCCGGTGATAGGTCGTGTTTTAGGTGATAGGCAATGCGCTGTCAGGCGAGCTATCCTGTCCCACTGACAGGTCTTGTTAAAGTATTATAAACAAATAGTATTGAGTAAAGCTAATTTGGTCTTTTCCAGTTGTTAGCGTGTGGGGCAGTCATTCCTTTATATGGGGATTGAGTCTGGGCTGCTGTTAGTCTGACTCCATGCTATATTATGTTGCAATACTAAGAACAACCATTTGATAAGGTAAACGTATTTGGAAACAGTTGTATCGTAAAAGCTATAGCGGGAGTCATCTAAACGACTTCTGCCCAACTCACATGCGTTCGGAACTGGAAACTCTTTGTACTCATATTAAAATTTGTCAGACTAATGTCAGTATGTCAATTTCAGACTTCCAACCGCTACTGAATAAATATATGAAGTGGAACGATTGAGTTGTTTATATTCCTAACCTACCACCGGTCACATAAGTTACTGGGGTGACATAAACCGGTCTAACGAATCGTTTCAAAGGCGTTTTGTTTTAACTTAAATATAAAACTGAGGCGAATTCGGCAGTATCGATATAATCTCAAGGTTTGATTACAAATAAAGGTTACAGGCTTTACCTACGCAAACTGTTAGTCAAAATTTATAGAATGTTGTTCTATGATTTTTAAAAGTCATTTGGATATTAAAGAAAAGATATTTTTCCATGAAAATAGTTGTACACGAAGGCTTCTTTTTCATTTCAGGACAATATAAACGTATCCAAACCAATTTTAGTAAAAATCTAAGTAAAAAGATAGACAACGATCAGGAATTAATACAATCAAATCTTACATCCCACTCTCAAAATCAATAGGGAAAGAAGCACATACACAAGGAAAAATTGACCCAAGTTCACGAAAGACACGCACGGTAAACCGAATGAGCAGCTCTTTCCCAACCAGGTGGCCATTCAGCTTCCCTAATCAAAAACAGCATCAACATCTATTTTTATTAGCTTGCCTGAACGAAAGTTCAAGAAGTCTTACAGCTATTGTTATAACCCTGGCGTCAGCGTCTGCGGATTGGCTGTTTTGGTTAAAGTTTTTTAAAGACCTATATCTCCTTAACCCATCAATGGATTCTTTCGATACTTGCACTGTAGTTAGATATTGGTCCAAAGTTTACAGAATACCTACTCCAACCCACTCACTGACTTTGATATCAAGGTCATGGACTTAGAAAATTGGAGTTTTTTGGACTGGATGTTTTGGTTAAAGTTCTTTAAAGCCAAATGTATCCTTAACCCATGGATGGATTCTTTTGATATTTGCACTGTAACTAGATATTGGTCCAAAGTTTTCCAAGGTAGCACCCCCCTCCCCCCCACATTGTCACCCCACTCAGTAACCTTGATGTTAAGGTCATGAACTTAGAAAATTGTCTTTTGTAATAAAGAGTATGTCTTCAGAGTATGTATTTTTATGGATTGAATGTTTTAGTTAAAATTTTTCAAAGACCCATATCTCCTGAAGCCATGGATGGATGCTTTTGATTTTTGTACTGAAGTTAGATATTAGTCCAAAGTTTTACACATTACTACCCCAAGTCCGCTCGATGACCTTGAAGTCAAGGTCATGGACTTAGGATTTTTTTTGGTAAAGTTTTTTAATTGCATACTGATTCATAATACTTGGCATATATTTAGTTTATATTTGATTTGAGCAGATGTTAGATACTTTGTTTAAGTTTGTACAAAATACTATATACTAACCCCACTGGGTGACCTTGAAGTCAGGAGCCCAGGTAGCTCTGGTTTAAGCAATGGCCTACTGATCTAGCGGACCGGGTTCGAATCCGGCTTGAGGCGAGAATCTTTCCTACCGTAAACGGGGTTCCATTGCACACAGCCTTTCATTATCATCCTCCCATCGTCCTGATATAACTGAAATACTGTTGAAAAGGACGTAAAATCACAAGTCATCCATCTACATGCATCAGCCATACCTTGAAGTGAAGGCCATTGACTTAGAAATTTGTCTTAAAGATATTGGTTAAATTTTTATATTTATGAACACACCATTTTACAGTGCCACGATGGGGTTAGTTGATACTAATACTTGGACTGATGTTAGATAATGGTTCAGGGTTTTGATACAGCCTGCTTCCCTCTACCCCTCAGTACAGTGACCTCAAGGACATGGACTTCGAAATTTCATGTCAATATTTTTATTAAATTTTATTTTAAGACTTATTTCTGAGATATCTTTTGTTTATAAATGTGTTGGCAATATGGACATGCTTGCCTTAAGTTTTATGCAGTGCAAGCCACACCACCATAACAACTGTGCAATGGGCAAGCACCCATTCAGGCGAGCTATGCTATCAGGGACAGCTCTTGTCTATTTTATTTTTAACTTTCAAAGCAAAACAAAAGGCAGATTGGGTAGCAAAACAGGTGACCAAACCGCCAAAGAACATAGACAAACGGACATAACACAATGTATCATAAAGGAATCACAACAGAAGTACCGCCTTGGAACGATCAGCAAAAGATTACTGGGGGGAAGGGGGGGGGCTTAAACATGCTTGGCTGTATTGCTTGCCACGTGGAAACACTGTATTTCTGCCAAATTATGCGACTAAAACTACAGGTATACAAAACGTGCATTACATAGGAAATAATAAAACAGTGTCATAAGTGCCGTGCTTAAAAATCAGAATTTGAAAGAGTGTATTCCCAGCGGTAATGATGGACGTTTAACTTACATATTTTAATCTTTTACTTAACTTTGCTTGAAATACACTGAACGAATATAATTATAACCGTCCCTTTTTTCAAATAGCATTTTTTGGTGTAAACACAATAGTATAAAAACGCATGAAATCAGAAATCATGTGCATGGTTATGAACTTCAGTTTAGTGATATTTCGAAATATCTTAGATGCTTTGGCATAGTTTTGGGGAAGAAATGTCTAAAATGCAATTGTATGAGAAAAACGTTGCTTACACGCAATTTTCATGCAGGTTTTAGTGCGAATGTGAACAATGTGGTCTACCAAACAATTAACACTAAAAACTCGAGACTTCTTCAGAGACGTAGTTTTTACGCAATTTTAAAAAACGCATTTTCCGAGAAACGAAAACAGATTTTAAAAATCGCCTGAAACATTAAGTTGAAATCAACGCAATGATCTATGTAGCGTATTGTAACATTGACTAGAATTTAAAAAACTAACTTTTCAAGCATTCCGGAAGCCTATACGAGTAATTACGTGGCAGCTAGACTTTGTTTAAGTCAATACATGTTTTAAAGTCCTTTGGCAGCAAAGTCAAAATTTAGTGACCTCGGCCTTTAGTCAAGTTAAATCTTAAAATCAGTGTATGTAATATTGACTGCAAAGCCAGCCTGTGGTTATCTATTAAAGTTACCTGCATTTTAGAAACAGATGAGCAACTCATTAAATTGTCAGGATTTTTATTAAAAATATCAGATTCATGAGAAATCTAACTTGAGGTACTTATATGTAAAATCAATTCACATTACTTCTATTAGGTGGGCCCACGAATGTTGTATGTAACGGGTTTTGATTTTTATTTCTATGTTTCTGAGATAATACACTTATGAACTAGGAATCTGCCTCGCAAACCGAACAACTAAGTGTCAGATGAACCAAAGCAGAACCAAGAGCAAGGGTTGGTCGCGACTCGCAAACCGGGTAAGTCCCCAAGGCCATCCCAAGGCGGCACTTCTATTATAAGGCGGGCTGTAAACCCGTCTATAGCTACGGTTGGCAAAACGGTTTTGCGGAGGTCTTAACATATCTCTGTTTTTTGTAAGCCTACGCAACGCGCTCTACATTTTGAAACAGAGAAAATAGTTCTGACATTTCTGTATAGTTTCAAAAATCCAGCCCATTGAACAAGGCAGAATGATTCGTCATAATCAATGTTGATTTATTCAAATTGAAAAATGCTTCAGTGTGAGACTTAAATCAATGTTTATCCCAGCGATCAACGCATATAAATACATTACGTAAATTAATCGCCGATGGGTGAATACAAGTTGGCTTCTTCAAAAAAGAATCCAAAGCATTGGACGGACGCTCGGCGCCCCGTCACTGCGGCTATGGATTCGTTCCGCTGAGGTGCGGGGACAACGTCGATAGGAGAATTGAAATAATACTATTACTGAATCCAAAGCAAAGATCTGCCGTGCTGTGCAATGCATAGTTGAAGCTGACGTGTCATTAAGGATGAGATTACTATGTTGTGGCCACTAGGCAGTGTTGTTTTGACTTTTATCTTGTCTGACTAATCTAACTGAACAAGAAAAAGACTGCAGTCATCATTTTATATCTTACAGATGACTGAAGTTTAAAGTGATCTTTTGCAGATGGATGCAATGGATATTTATTCTTTTGCAGAGTGACTGCAGTCAGCATTTAACCAGTTTAGACAGACTACGGTCGCTCTTTTATCGGTAGGAGTCAGTGACGAGGCCATCGTGGTCCGCCAGGAGTATTCCATTAGGGACAAGTCATTTATTATCAGGTGTGTGTGTGGGGGGGGGGGGGGGGGGGGGGGCGGGTACATTTTCATATGGTTCACCAAAAATTTTCCGACCCCCCCCCCCCCCCAGTCTCACCAGAATTATTTTTCCGACCCCCCCCCCCCAGATAGGTGACAAAATTTTTTATGACCCCCCCCTATCCCCAGTGCCAGCTTCCCTTCACACACACATACCATATTACCTATTTTATGTAAGACTGACCTCAATCAAAACCTAGCTGTATGAAACACAAAGAACATTTTCTTATTCTAACAGGTTAATTACATGTAATCATGGTCTGTTTAAACTTTGTCTGCATTTCTTGCACTTTTTCTTCTGCTAATGGCCATCGAATGTTTATCGAATGCTTAATGATAACTGTAAATAATATCAATTGGGCCTCTGGGTGGTGGTGGTCTGGTGGCTGTGCCACCAGAAGCTGAAGAAAAGGCATGTGGAGAGCTGATATCACAAATGCAGGCATTAAATTTAATTGAGCACAAAATCATCTACTTGACATGACTTTATAGAGACTTACATACTGTTCTAGCAAATCAATGAAAAGCTTTGTTTTTGGACAGGAAGCTGCCTAAGTTTTTTGGTGTCATTTCCTTAGTAATTTCAGTTTTAAGTTGTGAGTTTGAACGAAAGGAGTCTGAAATTTTAGGAGTAATGGGGGGGTCTGGGGGGCTCCGCCCCCCAGAAGCTGAGACATTTTCAAAAATGAAGACTGATGGAAGAATTCTGAACCCCCCAATATGCCTAATAAAATATATGACCCCCCCCCCCCCCCTGCTCCAAGGCTTTTTTATTTCCGACCCCCCCCCCAGTACATCACCAAAAAAAATTCCGACCCCCCCCCCCTAAATGTACCCGCCCCCCCCCCCCCCCCCCCCCACAGCTGACAATAAATGACTCGTCCCTTACGCTATATACAGTAAAAAGCTTGCCTAACGGCATTTCCTGGTTAATTTGAAACAAGTGTAGAAAACCGCGAACATGCAGTCCAGACAACTTAAACTGACGCACTAAATGCCAACAAAGCACTTCATAAGTATTGCTGTACTGCTGTTTACCTATAAAGCGGCTATTGCCAGACCAAGGCACAGTGGCTCAGCCTAACTGACCCATTGGCAAACACACACAAGAGTCAGACTCCAATATAACTCAGTCTGCCAAATGTCAGCATTTTGTGGATAATTAGTTATCCTGTATTTCTTCCTAATGCCCACCTTGCGGTATGTGGAGCCCATGAATAAAAAAAATGGGTGAATGCACATGCCTGCACCCTTGCTACTATAAAGAATATCAAACTTCATTTTCAACAGTACAGCTATTAAATGGAGACTCTGACAATGTCGTCGAAATCAGTTGCAGGTGAAATTTGTAATGGAGCACCGTCTACAGTCGAGAAGAAGTTTGCCTCCTATATGATTCAAACCTTGACCGTGTTACGGTTGAGAAGATAAGACAACGTTCATTGAACAAGTAACAGGGATGAAGGAAATGCCAGCACCATTTCTTCCATCCATTCAATTCAAAACTTAAACCAATCACAATAGCACCACTACTGTATAAAAACAACACTTTTTAAGACCATTTTCTTTGCTTAACAAAATTTGTGATTGGTATTCAATAAAATAATCTAAATATTTGACAATATACTACTGTTTTCACAACGGATTTTATCTAAATTTTGTCTCGAAGAGCTAGCTTATCATTATGGAATGGTGTGCTTCTGTCATCATCCATCATATGTCTGTGCTTTAACATTTTCGAAACGTCTCCTCTAAACCATTTGAATAAAATGCCCGCCTTTCAGTACTTTCAGTACTTTGATTGTTCTTCTTTGATGTATTGACCATGACGTTAAGACTAGCCCAGTGACACCTACATGGGAAATGGCTGTTCACTATGGCTACCGCTGGTGTTGTCTTTGGTGGTGACTAATTTTGTGCTGTCTTTTTCCCACGTGGTGTCTTGGGTGGGATTGAATTGTATCAGTTCCTGAGAATTTTCCTATGTACTTTTGACAAGAAAAAGTTACGTACACACACTTCTTATACATTTTAATGAGAGCTATATTTCTTATGTTTTTTTTCTCTCAATTTTTGCGATCTAAAATCCCACTCTAGAATCGACCTACTTTCTTGAAATGAGAGAAGGGGTAAAACAGCCTCATGAAAGCATGCACAAAAGAAGGGTATGCTTAAATGCCCTATTCTCATGTTTAAAAACAATTGAGTTACATACACCATGAAGGGCTTTGCAAATTGTTCAAACGATTTCCAAGTTCTATGTCCATTACTGTCAGATAAGAAATACATGTACTTATAACTTAAGTCATAATAATGTTCCACTGTAACACTTCTCTGTTTGTTTATTTTTTCAGTGGAGCTGACAAGAAAAATACGCATTCTCCAGTATAGTGAAGTCTGACCCATACTCAAATATGTTTGCAAAATGAAAACTGAGCAAATGGATTTGACAGCATAAAATTGTTGTTTACTACAGTTGTGGGCGTATATGAATGAAAAAGTACAAAAGTATTCAACTATCTGCACGTATAACGCATGGTATTACTGGTCAGGTAAAATTATGTTGTAAATTAACATATTATGTGATAGTCTGTCTATCAAAAAGGGTAATTTTGAAATGTGATAATGTATGAGTGAAAGAAAACGATAAAAAAACCCGGATAGTTTCAATTATTTATGCACATTTTGTTCTTGAAATAGTGTATATTGGTCACATGCTGTAATACGTCAAGGTAAACAGGACTTCCATCAGCCGAATTTTACTCCATGGTAATTAAGAGGAGAAAATGAAACTTTTTTACCTCGTCTGTTCTACAGAATAGGGAGCGATTGTTGTAGCCCTGACGTCGGCGTTGGCGTGGGCGATTGAACTGATTGCTGAAGAACTGCATGTGCCTGTTCAAACAGGTTATTTTATTACAAAACTATAGCCTTTTCAAACTTAAGATCACTTGCTTATACATGATGCCTTGTTGCATAAGCGACTTTTTCAATCGTTTTTTTAACGGAATCGCTTTCAAAATGTTCACAGACACATACTGTACAGAATTGCACTTGCCTTTTTTAATGCAAACCTGTACAACAACGGACATCATCTTTGTCTTACAGGCACAATTTTCTAGTTGTGTTAATGTGCTGTAAAGTGAAATTCCGTCTCTCACTGGTGAATGAGCCGGTTAGGTCAGGAAATTCTCGTCGTTTTCGAATGCAGTTACAGTAACAGAGCAAGACAGCAGTTGCAGTTATAAATTCAATAGGAGTTATCCAATCCATTTTGACATTTAATATGAGTTGTTCAGGTAATCAAGTGTTTTCTATGGGTCTCATAAGACGTCCGATGTCTGTTTTTTCTTCCCCGCCACCGCGATCAGAGGACCTACACACATTTTCCAAGGTAGATTAGCCTCAGGAAGTCTTTTATCTTTCTCTTACTTTTTCTTGCGCAAATCAACTTGTCTTTCTGACCTTTATGCACAGGCACTCGACGAAAAATGTGTTAAATTTCTTAATATTATCAAAAGTCTATCTGTTTTCAACCACTAGTCGATCGGTTGTGAAATAAGAAAGTTGTGATTCAGCCCGCTGCATTCGTAAAGAAGAAGAGGGTGGGACACTACGCCATTGTTGCTGTTCAGAATCAGAATCAGAATTGTTTACTGGTGATACGTCCAAAGACAATCATTCACCAGGACCTGTGAATCAGGGAAGCTAGTCCCTAGCCCTTATAAGAGAAGTAAACTTAGTAACTGAATCCTCTGCACACTCAGCAGCAGAAATAAGTGAATCTTCCAGGGAATTCCAATCTCTAATAGTCTGGGGGAAGAAACTGGACTTGTAAATGTCAGTCCCAGCCAATGGGGTTTGAAATGTCAGGGAATGATGATTCCTGGTACGCCTATTTGGGGGAACAAGGTCATTTATGGGTATACTGGCTGCACCCCTTAGACCTTTGTAAAGCATTATAAGTCTACTATCTTTCCTTCTCTTTTTTAGGGATTCCCACTTAAGTTTCTCCAGAATGCCAGTCATACTCCCAGTTTCATATGTGTAATTTCCCGTTACAAATCTAGCTGCCCTTTTCTGCACCTTCTCAAGTTCATCTTGAAGAAGTATACTTTGAGGGTCCCAAACTGAACTGCCATACTCCAGGACTGGACGCACCAGTCCCTTGTATGCTGACTCCTTAACATCTTGTGGGCATGCTGCCAAGTTACGTCTGAGGAAGCCGAGGGTCCTATTAGCCTTTGTGCAAATATTACTGACATGTGTGTTCCATTTCAAATCTTTGGCAATGGTTATGCCGAGGTACTTGATAGTTTCTACATTACTGAGGACCGTTCCCTCTAAGGTATAGGAAGCATTGATCTTCTTGATCCGTTTCCTTGTAATTTGCATTATATTGCATTTAACAGGTTGAAATCTCATGCCCCAACTCCTTGCCCAACAACCTAAAAGATCTATATCCTCCTGAAGTTTCACAGTGTCTTCAATATCTCTGATTTCACGATAGCAAACACAGTCGTCAGCAAAAAGTCTTAATTCCGAGTCAATATTTTCTGTTATATCGTTAATGTATAACGAGAACAACAATGGTCCAAGCACAGTGCCCTGGGGGACACCTGACAAAACCGGGGCCCAATCCGACTTAACTCCATTTACCACCACACGCTGCTGCCTGTAACAGAGGAAAGAATCTATCCATTTCAGAGTTGTTGTTGTTGATCGTAGTTCTCCATCGATGATTTCGTCGTCGATGCACCAGCCCTTACGAGGCGTAAAATGGCTTGTCCAATATAACGGGTATAAAATCATCAAAGTTCACTTTGTACAGTTACATGTATACACTGCTAAAATCCTGGTGTCTTTCAAGATAAAAGTATTAAATCTATAACTCCTGGACCCAGCTGTCTTCATAATTATACAGTGGACTCGACAGTATCGGATCATCGACAGTATCGGATCAGTCGTAAGTTATCACCCATTTTTCTGGAAAATGAAGCAAATTTCTTTTACCATTATATTACAGTCATCAAGTGATACGAATGGCAAAGTGCAGGGTGCGAAATTCGACCGAAATCTGCGACTGTGAAACCAATCAGAGTTGTTGAAAAGCTTGGCCCCTCTTCAGCAGCGCTTGCAGTTTGCCCATTGCTCGGTACCCTCCAAATAGATTTTGGTTATTTAAACTATTTTATCATAAGGCGATTGAAACCAGTTTTGCTTTGCAATGTGTCCTGGCACCCCTAAATTTGCAGGCAGTCATTATTTTTGTGACCTCCCAGTATTTGATGAAACTAAAGACTTGAAAAGTGGGACACCTACAGTAAAATGCTTAAAGCTGTATCGCTTGAAGTGTCAAAACCTTCAGCTATTATTATGAATCGTTCTTTCTCAGAAGGAAAGTTCCCTGAATCTTGGAAACGGTCGTTAGTCATGCCACTTTATAAAAAGGGTGACAAAACATCTCCAGTTAACTACCGACCGATATCCCTACTTAGCAATGTTGGTAAATCAATGGAAAGGGTCATTTTTAAACATTTGTATAATCACCTAAATGAAAATAATTTCATCTATAAATATCAGGCAGGATTCTTACCTGGGCACTCAACTACTTATCAGCTTCTCGATATATACCATCATATTTGTCAGGCATTCGAAAATAAGCAACACGCATGTATGTTTTTTGTGACATATCAAAAGCATTTGATAGAGTTTGGCATCGTGGTTTACTTTTTAAATTGAGACAAAATGGTATTAAGGGTCGAATTCTTAGTTGGATTACCGATTATCTTTCTTCTAGGAAACAACAAGTTCAAGTGAATTCGGCAAGTTCGGAAATCTCACTTATCATCGCAGGTGTTCCTCAAGGCTCTGTTCTTGGTCCTCTTCTTTTTCTTGTCTATGTGAATGATATTTCTGAAAATCTTTTGAGTCTGACAAGGCTTCTTGCAGACGACAGTTCATTATTCTTTTCTGCTACTAATTTAGAAGATATTCAAGGAATTATCAATCATGATTGACTTTTATTCACTTTTGGGCTTTAACTTGGTTAGTAGATTTTAATCCGAGCAAAACAGAGGCGATGCTCTTCTCTCTTAGACCAGTTACACAATTTCCTTCATTACTATTTAATAATACGTCTATAGAGTTTGTTGACTCTCACAAACATCTCGGTGTTACTTTTTCGGACATTGGACAGTGGCATACACATATTGAGAATATTTTGTCTCTGCACATAAAATATTAGGTATTATGCGTAAACTGAAACATACTTTCAGCAGAACTGCTTTAAATCAAATTTATATATCATATATTAGACCTCTTTTCGAGTAATCGGCAATTGTATGGGATGGCTGTACTATTCAAGACAAAACAGCTTTAGAAAAGTTGCAGAATGAAGCCGCAAGAATTGTTACAGGGCTAACAAGATCAACCTCACTGGATAGCTTGTATAGAGAATGTGGTTGGGTCTCTCTATTTGAAAGACGGAAATTTCAAAAATTGTGTTTTATGTATAAATGTAATAATGATAAAGTCCCAGGATATATATCCGATCTTGTCCCCCCATTGGTTAATGAAATTTCTAATCATCCTTTACGTAATAGTACAAACCTTTCTTCGGTAAGAACAAGAACTGAAACTTTTAAAAGGTCATGTATACCCTCGTCAGTTCTTCTATGGAATAACCTAAGTGGTGATATCAAATATGCTCCGTCATTTATGACATTTTGAAATTCTCTTAGAAATCAGATGTTCAATAATAGTACCGTTCCAGACTATTTCCTTAAAGGAGATAGAAAACTTTCGATTTTGCATGCTAGATTACGCATTAATTGTAGTGACTTAAACGGGGACCTCTATCTCAATCATCTTCGGAACGATAATATGTGTGCTTGTGGTAATAGTAACGAGTCTGCTTTACATTTCTTGTTAGAATGTGAAAGATTCAATAATCAACGAATACTTATGTTTAGAGAAACAAGATCTTTCCACCCTTTAAGTGTAATTTATTTACTTTTTGGCAAACCTAATTTATCTAATGAAGAAAATTTCCTTCTTTTTCAGGCTGTCCAAAGGTATATTAAAAACACAAAGAGGTTTCAATAGCCAACCATACGCGAAGGTGTAAGTGGTTTGGGGACAGGATGGCGGTCCACAGCTCCTTCTTTCCTGCAGATCTTTCTTTATTTCATTTTCCCTTCTTTACTTCATTTTGTCTTTCTCTCTTTCTTCGTTTTCTTTGTTGATATTTTCTTGACATATACATTTTGGTGCATGCATAACGGGCGGCGTCGTCGTCTCAGTGCCGGCGCCTTAAAAAGTTCCATCCACATTGGGATGACGATATCGGTTCCTGCCGTTGTGTTGATACAAGTTTATTTGTACTTTTGATAATTCCATTATTTCACGTTTAGAAATTGTATATTTATGTTTCTTTCTTGCCATGTCTTGCTGTGTTTGATATTGTAGGGGGAGGGCTGTAACTAATGTTGCGAGAACTGGTAGCCCAACCCCATTGTATATAAAGGCAATAAAATATGTTTCATCTAAAAGACAGTAACGGATCATTATATAATTTTAACTGAAATACAGGCATCAGCTGGAAAATTGTATGTTGGATTATGGTTCGATGCTGAAAATTAGTCATAAATCGACTACCTGAGTGGCTGCTATGTCTTCTTTCAAATAAGATCAGTATAAAACTAAGACATCTTTTTTTCTTATTTTTGCTAAAATATCCCCCATCCCACGCCCCACACGCTAGCGTATGATAACGAAGGTTATGCATAGCACAACTAAGCTTCTGCTAAACATTCTGGAGAAACATTCGAGATCAGCTCGCATGTGTGTGAACCCAATAATGACTGGCGTTCATCGGTTGGACATCTGTACACATTGCAGGCTCAGACTAATGCCAGAGAACTCGTTGAATGACTAAGTAGTGTTTATACACTGATCGCATTGAAATATCGTTAAGGCGGAAAATTACCGTAAATCCTGATCAGACTATACGGTCTTATCAGTGTCTACACTTTGCAAAGGCAGATTATTTTCTTTTCTGTTTGAGTAGTTCCGTGCTATGGGGCACAGGGAAATTTTGAGTTAAGAATTTTTGGCATGCTTGTACTTTTCTATACATTCAACTTCTATTTAACAGACATAACCGTTGCTGGGGAAGGACAGCATGAAAAGTATCGTTGAAAGGCCGTAAATGTTTTCTCTGAGAGTTCAATAGGACCACCGGTTTATGTAGCAAAATTATTGCAGCCAAGAAGGTTGGCAGAATACCTCGGAGGAACTCTCCTATAAAATAACATCATATTAATCCGATACTGTCGCACCTGATTCGTTACTGTCGTAGGTCGACCGTCCTGTAAGTCTCGATGGGTTATCTGCTCTTAAAGGAATAAATCTAGTAAATATTTTGACATGGATAGACAGAAGGGATATTTTGCAATTTTTATGTGTACTAACATACATACTTTTAGCATTCCCATACAACAAAACAGGTGTTTTATTGAACTTGATCCGATACTGTCGAGTCCACTGTATCAGTCTTGTTCAATAAACAAGTCTCTCATAATGAAGTTTAGATAACAGCTCTCTGCTCCATAGCTCAACATTTTGAGTTTGTGTTTACATTTTGGAGCCACGTGTTCTCACTCAGCAAGATACTTCCATATTACGAAACGATTATATATATCTACACTTACCTACAATCGAAGCATTTCATGACAGTAAAGGATAATTCGAAATTTACAACAAAATTCTGAATCGGGATGAAAAACAGAGCAAATCGACGGAAGTGGTCAAATGTGCATGGCGGTCTATCGGAAAATCCCAATATTGCGAGTCCGTTGATTGGTCAACGACTGCGCAGGTTTAAATCCACGTGATTTGAAAACTTTGATATCGACGGATTGGTTGCCATTATGGCGGGAGAGCTACGTCATCAAAGCACGCGACTGGAATTTCCGTGGAAAATACCCGATTTCATCACTTCCGTCAAGCGTAGTGTCGCAGCTTCTAGTTATTCACGATAATGCACTGGGCTGAATTGCAACTTTCTCATTTCGCATCCGATCGTCTTGAAATTTTACAGATAGGTTAGGGTAACATGTTTTTGTCGAATGCCTGTGCCTTTATGCATGAATATGAAAAATAGCACTATTCATTGTGAAATAGGAGACGAAGTGTATTTTAGACTGTTTCCCAACCCTCGTGTGTCCCGTTATTGCCACTCAATGACTTTCCGTCAGGTCAAGACTTCTAGAAATTTCTACTCCTTTTTTCCGCGGGGCATAGTCCAGTGGAACGCCCTACCGGACTTGCCAACCCTTGATGCATTCAAGGATGTAGTAGGCAGGCTGCAACACTTCCGTCCATAGATCCTGAATATATGGTGTTTTATCAACGTTTTCATGACTTAACCTATCATCTTTTTACATATCTCACTATCCCCTCATTTTAGCTTTTTCTTAAATTTGCTTCTTATTTCAGCACGACTTCTTCCTAAAATGTCCGCGGGGTTAGGAAGTACTTAGAAAAGAAGAAAAAAGAAAGAAAAAAAGAACCACACCTACACATATTTACGCCATTGAATGATTACGTCCGGAAGCAGATTTTCGAGGAGCGTATTTTTTTTTAGGCTGTTTCAGTGTCCGCGATTGAATTTGCCATGCATTTACAATGTCAGCCATCATAAAACTCACTGGTCTGGCATTCAACACAGGCAACGAAGAAGACGACGTACAAGAAAACTTGCTTGCTCATCTCATCAGGGTAAGTTTGTTTCAGAAGTAGAGTTTCACGGACCATCCGACCCCCAGTTCTTAAAATAGGATTCAAAAGTTTTACTTGATTGATATGCATATTCAAGAAATGCTTGGAAACTATTTTTTTGGCTACAACGACCATGACAACGAGCTGGTGAAGAAACTTTTAACACAATATTTGTACCAGATGGAATTAATTCGAAAATTTGGCCCGACTAAGTCGTCTAACAAACTGTCGGGTCCGTAACAATGACAGCTTGAAATGAAAATTAAGAAGTATGCGAACACACTCGAGTTTTATAGTACGTTGCCTGTGTTCAATGCCAGACTTGTGTGTAGAATACACGCCATAGAAAACTGCCTTAGAGATCTCCAGAGCGGGTTGCTGTATATGTTTATATAGCTTTTACATTATATTCTCACTTGGGTTGAAATGCTGTTAAGATGTAGAATGCAACTACCCTTCTTGACCCTGCCCCCCACTCTCGCTCCCGCTTTTATCCCTCTTGGGGATAGAGACTTACGCTTTTTGCAGTTGCTTCTGTTGGCGATTAAAACAAATATTTTTTTCTTGAATACAAAGCATCATCGGCTTCGAATCATAAATCGTATTGAGGAATGATAAACTTTGTACCAGCCTCACACAGTTGTGTCCATAGTTAACTTATGACTAAAACTTTCTGAAGTTTCTGAATTAACACAGTTGTGTCCATAGTTAACTTTCTGAATTTTTTGTTCTTCTTTTTCGTATAATAAATGTTTGAAACATAATGATTTCAAACATTTATTATACGAGAAAAATAAGAACTGTTGCTAATTTTAATTTCACAGCAAGCCTCGTCGTTTCTCTCATTGGGTTTGTATATGTTTTTAGTACGTGATGTACATGTCTAGGATCGTAAGTTTCAGTGTTCAAATGTTGTAATGATGAGTACAGCATACAAGTCTCAGAGACGCTGAATTTCCAATATGAGGCTTGAGTCATCCTGGCGACAAACATTTTTGGAAGAATGTCAGCGCTTTCAGACCAGTTAGTCCTTCCATTGGAATACAACCAAGTAATATATATAATGCAGGGTCAGGTGTGTCTTTTGGCAGCGAGAGTATTCTTTTTAATAACTGTTTATGGACATTTGCTAGGAAATACTTCCTACACTGGAACCTGTCTAAGACTTTGTGTATGTCCTATTTCATATATGGGCTCACCAATGATGAAATAAAAAATACATCATAGTGCAAAATCTTAAGAAATCTAAACTGGAAAGATACACCCCTAGACTGTTCTTCCGAAAATATCCCTAAACAACCAAAGAGGCAAATATCAGTTCCAAACTAAATTTTATTTTACTTTAAATAACCCAGTCATGTCAGTATGATTTAGGAAAAGATACTCCTGTCCATCAAAATCTTAATTACCAAACTGGTACAAGATGTCATAAAATCAATTTTAATTACGATACGAAAAACCCTAAAAAATAATTGTCTTTCTGCAATATTTTGGACCATACAGAAAAATGCTACACTAACACTGCAATTTCAATTAAACAAGTTTATTTTTAAACAGAACTATTCAGCAAACAGAAAATTTAAAGAAAAGCAAAGGTCATCGAGCTTATTTCTTGTACACATGGAAAAATTTACATAAAACTGCCTAAAAACAATGTAACACATTCAGTTAAATTTCATTTTGCTTGCGCACCACAAGCTGTCATGATATGAATAAAAAAACGATTTTAGAAAGTTATAATCCACCAAGTTTAATCACAAGTTGAATAAATGTCAAAGAATTAAAATATTGCAAAAAAAATCCAATTTTACTTTTTTCCTAAAGTTTAGGGTTAATTTCAACACAAACAATGGTTAAATGACCCCTAAATATTATTTAGACATCAATATTTAGCCATTTCCTTATCCATTTATAGTAAAATATTGACTCTAGCATAACTTTCATTTTTGACGATAACATAAAAATGGCGACTTCCTAGCAAATGTCTTTAAAAAACGAGTCTTATTTTAAAAATCCTTTGGAGCCTGTGAGTATTAATTCTAATCCGTGTGTAAGAATTGGCAGTATGGAAGCCCTGAGCAAATGTAGAGATGTTTCCGGATCATACCCGTTCTTACCATCAAAATATAAACAGCTCTTCTTGATTTGGTGATACTTTGGTCAATAGTCTGTGATTCAGTTTTTCAACAGTTCTGTCTCTAACTATTCCCAAATGTGTAGATTTGTCAAAAACAGGCATTATTTCTTCTGCCACTTATGGGCAATATCCCACATATAAGATAACAGTTCTAATATAAGTGACAATTATCAAACCAGGTATCACAACACTTTTCAGAGGTTGTAATATATATCTATGTTCACGACTATACTGTGGGGCAATGCTTATCAGTATCTGCAGTTCATGTGGATTAGTACTAAATAGAATTCTGTCATCAGCACAGCGCAGCAGCATTCAAACGGATACTCCCAATCCTCCCTAGCGGTCCCGGGTGCGAGCTCCGCTGTAGGCGTGGATCTTTTCAATCGTAAAGGGGGTTATTTCATTATCACCCAACCATCGTCCTGGTATGACTGAAATACTGTTAAAAAGGACGATAAATTGCAGTGAAGTCCATTCATCCATCCAGCCAGCTATCCATCCATCCAGCCATACATCCATCCATCCATCCATCCGAATCCCTCCACTTATACTAGAGTCTTGTAATGTAGTTCATCACCGTTTCTTCTATTTGAATGTATGGTGAGATATGAGGATCTGGCCATTACTATCTACTATACAGTCATTACCGTCAGAGACCATACTGTATGGTAAGATACATGAGGGATCACTAACTGGCCGTTACTATTTACGATACAGTCATTACCGTCAGAGACCATACTGTATGGTGAGATACATGAGGGATCACTAACTGGCCGTTACTATTTACGATACAGTCATTACCGTCAGAGACCATACTGTATGGTGAGATACATGAGGGGTCACTAACTGACCGTTACTATCTACGATACAGTCATTACCGTCAGAGACCATACTGTATGGTGAGATACATGAGGGATCACTAACTGACCGTTACTATTTACGACACAGTCATTACCGTCAGAGACCATACTGTATGGTGAGATATATTTGGGATCATTGTCTAACCATTACTATTTACGATACTATCATTACCGTCAGAGATCATACTGTATGGTGAGATACATGAGGGATCACTAACTGACCGTTACTATTTACGATACAGTCATTACCATCAGAGACCATACTGTATGGTGAGATATATTTGGGATCATTGTCTAACCGTTACTATTTACGATACTATCATTACCGTCAGAGATCATACTGTATGGTGAGATATATGAGGGATCACTAACTGACCGTTATCATTTACGATTCAATCATTACCGTCAGAGACCATACTGTATGGTGAGATACATGAGGGGTCACTAAATGACCGTTACTATATACGATACAGTAATTACCGTCAGAGACCATACTGTACGGTGGGATATATTTAGGATCATTGTCTAACCATTACTATTTACGATACTATCATTATCGTCAGGGATCACACTGTATGGTGAGATATATGAGGGATCACTGTCTGACCGTTACTATTTACGATACTATCATTACCATCGGGGATCACACTGTATGGTGAAATATATGAGGGATCACTCTCTGACCGTTACTATTTACGATACAATCATTCCCGTCAGGGACCATACTGTATGGTGAGATATATATGAGAGATCACTGACCGTTACTATTTACGATACTATCATTACCGTCAGGGATCATACTGTATGGTGAGTAATATGAGGGGTCTGACCATTTTTATTTACGATACTATAATTACTGTCAGAGATCATACTGTATGGTGAGTAATATGAGGGGTCACTGTCTGACCATTTTTATTTACGATACTATCATTACCGTCAGAGATCATACTGTATGGTGAGTAATATGAGGGGTCACTGTCTGACCATTTTTATTTACGATACTATCATTACCGTCAGAGATCATACTGTATGGTGAGATATATATGAGAGATTACTGACCGTTACTATTTACGATACTATCATTATCGTCAGAGATCATACTGTATGTGCTTGTGTACGTTTTATCGTGTCCTTTCACCTCTTCCTCCCCATGTACCGCATTGCCTATTTGAGATATTTTCGTGTTTACCCGTGGACTGCCAACCTCTTGTGTTGTATCCTTTTTGCAGAATTTACATTCAAAATGCAACTCATTCGGCAGTGCTTCAGCCATTTCAACCTCGTCTTTTGTTAGCCTTTGACAATTATAATGTACCCATTGTTGACCTGTGTCGCAAACAATACCAAGGTAGTAATATTATTACATTGTACTACTATGCAAGGTGGCGAACGAACATCAAGATCACGTGCTAAAGAGGATAAATAGCTTATGTTGCAACAAAAAATAATCTCGAAGCAAACAAGAAAATGAGCAATATCTCCGGTCTTAATAGTCCAAATTTTATGTAATAATGCGCAGTTAACCTCACTTTGACAGAGTATAGCATGCACTCTTATGGCACGCCACGCAAAATAACAATATCACTGCAAATCTATTTTGGACCATTGAGCAGCTCTACGTCAAGGTTACAAGTGTCGAACAGTTGAATGGCAGCACGGGAGAATGATTCAGAACAACAGATGGGATTAGACAAGGATGTCATCTGTCACACACGCTCTTCAACATTTTTATCGAACGGTTTAAGGTTGATCTCTGGAATACATGATGAAAAGAAATATGACCAATCTGCGATTTGCCGATGTCATAGATGCTCTAGCTGAGCAAGAGCAGGAATAAGAAGACCTAATTGAAAGTCTCGACAAAACATGCACAAGGTATAAGATGAAGGTCAGTTCTGAGAAAATCAAACTGATGACAAACAGTGCTAATGGCATCCAGGTGGAGATCAATATACGAGATCGTAAAAGGACAAAAGCTCGGCATCATAACAAGCTTCAAATTCTTTTGAGCAATTATCTAAGAAGATGACTCAAAATCGGAGGTTCTCTCAAGGATTGCCCGAGCCACTACAACTATTACAAAGCTGAAGCCTATTTGGAGAGATAAAAACATATCTTTTGGATCAAAATGAAACTGCTGCGCTCCCTTGACACTTTCATATTTCTATATGCCCGTGAATCGTAGACCTTGACAGCAGAGATGGAGAAAAGAAGGCAGGCCTTTGAGATGAAATGTTACCGATGGTCATTGAACATTTCGTACGAGGACCGCATAACCAATGAGTAGGTTGGCAGAAAAAAAAACGCAGTGGTTGAAGAATATGATGAACTCCTGACCATGTTCAAGAAACGGAGACTTAGGTGGTTTGCCCATGTCTCAATGTCTATTGGTTTAGCAAAGACAATTATACAGAACACAGTGAAAGAAAGGGGTAGACAGAGATGGGAAGACAATATTAAAGAAGGAACAGGGATGAACTTTGCCAGCTCAACTAGGGCAGCTGAAATAGGACAAGCTTGCAAGGGATCGTTTCGAAGTCATCTGTGGTACCCCAACGACGTTGTAAGGTTATGGGATAGAATAGAATAGAACTTCACTTCCGTCCTTTGTGTACATCAAATACTATCATTGAATGAAATGAAAACATTTCTAGGGTACTTAGGAAAACTTATATGATGGTTATGCTCAGTTTTCCTAAATGTCCCGGTAAATGGCTTCATTTCATTAACCAATGACAGTTGCCTTAGACAAATGGCATTAGTAAAGTCTTAACTGCTTTTTACAACATTAAAATCAGCTTTGTAAGATCTGATATATATTTTCTTATTTCGTCTGAGATTATTTTCTTTGGAAACACAAGACATTTACCGTTATTATCACGTGTATAGGGGCATGGTAAACCTCTGTAAACCACTGCAACCTGGAAGGGAACAACAACCATTTAGCAGTGCTAATGCAATAAATGCATGCATCCGGAATCAAACATAACTAGCCTATAATGCATCCAGAGCTCAGAATATGGCCGGTTAAATACTGCGAATAGACACTCTGAGACATTTATTTACATAATACATGTGTTCTTTCTTTTATTTCAGGTCAGATGCACAGATTTAATCTTTGAGAGAAAATAGCTCGCACTTTCTGGGGCCCATTAAGACATTATTAGTTCCCGATAATTGCTCATCCTTTTACCCTGCACACTGTTGGAACTCTGGACTCTTCCTCGAAACCTTTACAGCCATTGTAATTTCCTTCAGATTTAAACCTGTTTACACAGGTGACTGGCTGGGAATTCTGCTATATAATACAATCTCGGAAGGAAAATGGATATGCCTTGTAAAAGCAGTTATAGATGCGGCCTTTGTGACAGAATATTTCAACGTTCTAACTGTCTAAAGCGACACATGGTTGTACACACTGGCCGGAAGTCTTTTGGCTGTGAGGTTTGTGATAAATGGTTTACTGACCCCGGGAGCCTCAAGAGACACAAAAGGCTACATACCGGTGAGAAACGACATGAATGTGAGATATGCGGTGAAAGGTTTACTTACTCTAGGAATCTGAAAGGTCATATGTTTGTACATACTGGAGAGAAGCCTTATAAATGTGATATTTGTCATAAACAATTTACATTTACTGGGAATTTGAAGACACACATGACAGTTCACAGTGGTGAGAAACCTTACAATTGTGACATTTGTGGTAAAAAGTTTAAAGACGTTTCTAATGCTAAGAGGCATAGGCTTCTTCATACTGGCGAGAAACCTTATAAATGTGATGTTTGTGGTAAGAAGTTTAAACAGTCCGTATATCTCAGTTCACATATGATTGTTCATTCTGACGAGAAACCTTACTGTTGTGGTCTTTGTAATAAACAGTTTACAGTTTCTAAGAGTTTGAAGAGGCACATGTTAGTACATAGGAGCGAGCAACGTTAGAAATGAGATGAAATGTAAACAATATACAGGATGAGGGTGTCAAGAAGCGGATAATTCATACGGGGGGAAACCTTATAAACGTTTTACGTGTGGTAAACAGTTTACACAGGCCGTGAATCGTAGTAAACACGTGGTCTTATATACTGTTGGGCAGCAGCAGTACTGTGGTACTGTGGCCTTGCGATAAAAAAAAAAATATCTTTTCTGAGCGTCAGAAAAGATACGTGACAGTACATAGGCACGAGAAAACTAAAAAAATGATATATTTAAATGGTTTACACAGGATGGGAAGGTAAAAGAACAACAAAATACATAGAGCTAGGTAGATTTATACTAACATGACTGTGCATACCCGTGAGAATCCTTACAAAGACACATGACGGTAACACAGGGGCGAGAAACCTTATGAATGTGATATTTGTGGTAAACAGTTAACACAGAAACGGGAGAGGGGGGTGCGGTAAAGAAGGAAAGGATAACTAGTGTAAAATCTAATCTTAGTACTACTGATGAGGAGTTATATTACTTTTCTGTGAATCTGAAGAGACATGTGACAGAACACAAGGGTGAAAACCCATATGAATGTGGGCCAGGAATGTTATGAATATTTTGGTGAATATTTTTAACAGTACATCTCGCCCTGTTTTCGCCATGCGACGACTGGAAAACTTTCTCTGTGAACCCAGCAGTAAATGGGTACCTGCTTCTAATCAGGGAAGGACAAGGCAGCGAAATGAGAGATATGGGCAAAACTAACTGCCCCAGGAAGTGTTCACATTCACCTCTTAAGATGTATGAGTAAACTTCCTGGAGAAGCAACTGTCACAGGCCCGAATTCAGACCACCACATACTGGTGGGGCTCTGGATAACTGGTGGGGCTGGGAGGTGCCGAGATGTATGTGTGTGTGTTGGGGTAGGCTGGGATGCGGGGTGGGATGGATAGTCCGGGGGCATATGTCGTTCCCGTGAACATTCGTGTTAATTTTTGGCAACATATATCAACTTCATCAGTGGTGGGTACACAATGGAAAACCACATGTTGCCATTTTTTCTAATGACCTTTTTGGCCGTAACGATCGATAATATACGTTACATATATGTATTTGTGTTAAAATCTTATAATGTCTAGGTAGCTCCTTATGTTTTATTTCTATTCTTGTTTTTTTTTTCTATAGAATCATTGTAAGTATTAGAAAATACAGCTAAGTTTGTTTTTTCATCATTAACTACCACAAGTAGTAACGTAAATAACTTTAATTCATAAAATAGTCCATTATAATACAACTTCCAGTATTACGTCATTATCTCTCACAGAACATTTATGAAAATAATATCCTGGTAGTTCTTATGGAATACTGTTTATTTGGAGTTACCAGCCTTATTACCAAGTGGTTTAAGGACTTCATGAGATGTGTTTTATACGTGACGAAACTAAGAATATATCAAACTGTAATAAATAAGACTTGACAAAGTCAGAACAGGCACACCAGATTTTGCTGTTTGCTTATTTGTTATAGCATAAACCAAAAGTTTTTTGATGCTATTGCCCAACTACTCAAATTTACGATTCTTGTTGCAGTAACATACGTGACATCTTTGTATATAAAGCAAAAACTGCTAAAACGGACTTATTACTTTAAAGAAAAAAAATCTGCAATCATAAACAAGCATTTGATTTGTATAAAAGTGCCAAATAAAGTGATATAGTCAGTTTGAGGAAGTTGAAACCTGATCGGCGATTTTCCTGGTCATGGTAAGTCAAACATTACCAATAATAAGAAATTCAAAATATTATGAAAATATCTGGTACATTTAACATACGAGTAGTAAGAATCTAAAACAGAAAATATAACCTGACCCTTGAAGAGTGAAGCCACACTGTTACCTAACAAAGCTAACGCGAACATTTGCTGACAGAGAATACTAAGGTTCGTAAGACTTTCACGTATTTTACGTGACCAAGGGGAACATTATTGTTCAGTTTAAGTCGAGAAACGAAAATAACCCCGGGTTAAAACATTGCAGGGTAGTTTATTACATAGGTATATCTGGTCTACGGTTATAGTTCACAACCGTAATGTACTAGTTGGGACCTTAAGAGTACAATGTTACACACAATTATTGTAAGTAGAAGGAAAAGAATAAAAGAAAGTTGTTTCACGGGCTATCACAGCAATAAAAATACATGTATACATATATTTTTTTTAAAAGTTATCTTTACTTCCATGCTATTTCTTCCCCTTTTTCATACTAGTACGGTTTTATACGACAGTCTCTTAAAAGAATTGATTCAGCATGGAACCTATGCTTACTTTTGATTTAACAGTTAATTTATTTTTTAAAGGACAGAGTCCAACAGAGTTCACATATCGAAATGGCAAGTAAAGATGACAGCATATTTTAATGTAGGATATTGCTGCGCTGTTATATCTTGGCGAATCCCAGTTTTTCCTAATAATTTATCGAACCATAACTATACTTTGCAGCACGATAACAAAATAAAGAGAAGGAAAACGGAACGAGTAACGAAAAACACCCAGTTCTGAGTACTTTATATAGTTCTCATATCTTATATGCTCAAACAGTAGTATATTAGTTCTGAATAGCAATCAAGTGATGCATACTGTAGATATCATGTAAATAACCTTAATTCCTGATTTTCAAATGATTTCATTGACTTTGATCACATTACCATATTGCAGCTTAGCAATAATCACGGAAATAAACTAAGTGTTTATTAAACTTTACTGCTATTCTGAATGATCCTTGTCCAGATATTTAATATACAGTATTATGACGCCGGTAATATCAATACAACAACTGAAGAAATATACATAATAAAAGTTGAATGATCAAAGTTAAATCAGACTTTTGTTATATTTACCTGTTTGTGATAATGTATCCGAACACAGACAGGGGTGTACAGTATTACCTGACCAAATAAATCTGTGTAATGTTACACTGAGCGATACATGTCGGGCACAGACCGATAATAAGACATTCTGTGTTTCATAAAAAAAAAACATAGTTTTTCATTGTCACATTGTCACAGTGATAATTATATGTAGCAGTGTAACCGATGGGAGCAATACAAACGGGTAACGTTGTTTACAATTCAGCATTTAAGTTATAATAGTAGGATTAACACAATCTTCCTTTTGAGGTAGTACTGTGCAACGGGCTCTTGAATGAGAATAAACTTGACATAAAAGCAATAAGGGTATTATTAACAGTCATCTGAGCCGACACTTCTGTCAGTTGCCTTAGCTGACAGGCTCTTTTGCGTGTAAGTTGTCTGATTGGTTTGGTCAACAGCACAGGTAGGGAAATAGATATCACCTCTGTGACAGTTCTAAACCAAGACATAAATCACTTATGTCTAATATCAACTTATATATGCATAGTTTCCTTGTCGCATGTAATTTTAAATGATGGGTTCTATGATAATGCTACAACAAGTCAGATTAAATGTTAAAAAAGTTCTACATGCTTCAGATGTAAAGATCTATATGTGTCCTGATGAGTTCTTATGTGAATTAAATAGCAAACTTTGCAATCTTAGAAGTGGTAAGTTAAATGTTCTCTGACATCTGAGAATGAAGCCTTCGAAAACAGCTTTCTCAATAATAATAATAATAATAATAATAATAATAATAAAACAATCCCTAATAGATTACAAACATGTAACGTAATGTTACTGTTACATTGCCTTTCAAGTACAGGACAACCCCATATAATTATAGTTCAAAGACATATAACTTGGTGTTTCTTCACGGTTTGATGTACATCTGCTAACTTAAGACATAAAATATAACACTGAAGGGCTACACCATCTACAGTTAGCAATTTTTGTCAATTTAACGGAGATTCTTAAGAAAAAAGTTGCATTTTCTCTTAATCTGTCAATGCCACTGCTAACTGCTACCTAACTAATTCAAATTATACAAGCAGTTCTTTCAAAGGTGTTTATGATTCAATCAGATGAGACAGGGTGTCTTTATTAAAAATAACACATCGTTACTTCATTCAAGCGATTCATTCAGATCATGGTTGTTTATTTTATTATTTATTTTAGGTTATAGTGATATACATTACAGGTCTTGCGTGATGGATAAGTCATCTTTTTAAAATAGTTCAGTTTGTTTTTTTATATATATCAAGATATTTAAAAAAGTCATGTTTATAAATTTATTTGCTCTCTACACTTCATATGTAACAGCTGGCTGCTGTAAAGGCTAATGTTACCCAACCCTCTACGTTGATCAGTTTCTAGGTAAAACACAGAAATATAATGTGGCAACAATGATTTTTGAGCTTCAAAGGGTCTGCCCTTGATAACTATGATAAAGGCTTAAAATTAACAGATATGCCTACAGTGCCCCATTTGTACTGCACATGACCCTGGATTATTATCCCTCGGACAGTTATGTAACGTAATGTTACTTTTACGATGCCTTTTAAATGAAACACCAATGTTATTATAGTAGAGTGAACATAAGAATGGCGTTTTTCATGCTTACTAGTACACTTTTCATCTTAAGACATAATACAAACTTTTACAGCCGTTAGCTCTTCTTACTAGTGTTTTGAGAATTCTTAAGAAATATGTTACATTCTGTCTCCAATTGATATTGCCACTGCTAACTGTAACCTAACTGATTCAAAGTATATAAGAAATTATTTCAAAGATAAGAGGAGCACGATTCAAAGACAAGTGATATCATAGGCTCATTAAGGACTACATGGATTAACTTCATTCCACCGATTTGGTATAATTCTCATAGTTCATTCGAATTTTTGGTTACAGTTATATACGTTACAAATATATCATGACAGTTGGCCAATGTTTGAAGACTACTTTTTTGCGTTTTATGTCGTAGAATATTCAAAAAAACATATTTATGGCTTAAAACACTTTCTACAACTCATTTACTACAAATGGGTGTTGTATTGGGCCAATGTTACCCCACCCACTACTTTGGCCATTTTCTAGGTAAAATGATGAAAGAAAAAATGGCAACAACCATTTTTCAACTTCTAAAAGACTGTCCTAAGTGATTATGATAAGGGCGTAAAATTAAAATTCATGTTCGCGGGACCCCTTTTTTATGACATATGCCCCCGGACTAGGAGTGAGACTTGAAAATTATGACATAATTAGGGATCAATTTGACGAGAAATTTTGATAATGTCCTTTTTGTCTCGAAATATATGTTGTGATATCTCATTAGAATCGCCTTGCGGAGGCGATTCTAATGAGACGTCACAACATATATTTTAATCTTACAAGACCCAGGTGGCGGGGCTGAAGCCCCAAAGCCCACCCCCTTGATCCGGGGCTGTGTCAATTTTTATTTTTGCCTCCTGTCTCAATGGAGGTCAACTCTTATGCCCCGTTTGGAAGGGCTTGTCCTCTAAGGAAACAAAATGGAAGTCATGAAAGTTATTCCCCTTTGTGAAACAGAAGTAAAACATGGAGGTGTACCCACACATTAATATAATTATTTACACTGACAGTGATCGTAACAAATGCAAAATCGTTGAAAACAAGTATAACGTGATAGGAACTTTCAGCACCTCATCAACTTACATGCTGCAAAGAAATCTAATAATTGGGAACCACATAGTGAAGGTAGAAGGCTCCATAATTTCCAGTGATATTACTAAGGAAAACAACTTATAACATTTAAAATACTAGTCCCAGATGGTACATAACAAGTTTAAAGGCAATCGGCCCAGTGGCTCTAACGAACAAGATATTTAAGGTTATACCATATATGGGCATGGCAGCCATCTTGGTCATGTGACTTGGACTAAATTTCCACTTTATCTGGAGGCTGCATTGGAAATTTAACTGAAATTGGCATAATAGTTTCTGTGGAAAAGTTGTTTGAAAATGTTGACGACGAACAGACGGCCGACGGAGACAACCATCTTCTAAGTTCCGCCAGAGCCCTTGGCTAAGGAGAGCTGAAAATGGTTATAAATCATGGGCGTATACCCATACAAGACCGGTGTTAACCAAGTTGGCCACGGAAAATACGATATTGGTCGATTATTGACGGCAGTTTTCAACATGCCATTTTCCCTTATTATCTTTATTAATGACCTGCCAGACAACATAAGCTCCACAGTCCGCCTTTTTGCTGATGACTGTGTACTCTATAGAAATATTAGACGGTCCGAAGACCAACAGATACTCCAAGATGATTTAGATAAATTGGCACTTTGGGAAGAGGCATGGCTCATGAAATTTAATGTTGCCAAATGTCACTCTATGAGGGTGACTAGGCACCCCCCTCCAAAGCAAATAATCCATGGTTATACATTGCATAACCAAGTCCTAGAGAATGTATCGTCAGCCAAATATTTAGGAGTTGAAATTACGGATGACCTCGAGTGGGGTCAGCACATTAATGAAATTACCAGTAAGGCTACTAAGACTTTGGGTTTCCTTCGTAGAAACTTGACTTTTGCATCGAAGGAAATCAAGGCTGCTGCATATAAAACTCTGGTCCGGCCCAAATTAGAATATGCAGCGCCAGTTTGGATGCCCCATCACCAAGTTGATATTAACAGAATAGAAAAAGTACAGAGGACTGCTGCCCGTTGGACCTGTAGGCGCTGGCGCAATCAAAGCCATGTGGGAGAAATGTTAGAAGAACTCCAATGGCCAGACCTGCAGGAAAGACGACAGCAGGCTTCTCTGTCTCTATTCTACAAAATTCATAATAATCTTGCCATTGTAGATAGAAGAAGTACCTATCTGAGGTCGGTGAAGGGAGCAGGAGAACTAGGTCCCACCCATGCCAGTACCACCGTCCAAACGCTTACACGGACGGTTTTAAGAATTCTTTTTTCCCCAGGACAATTGCAACTTGGAATGGCCATACAACCGAGGCTGTCTCTTCGGAGACAGTTGATGGGTTTAAGGCCAAAATTTAATATCCTAGGGTAGAGCAGGGGTTAGGCATGGAATGCCTGCCCCTGAGGACTTCTTGTAAATAGTTTTAATCTGCTGGTGGCTTTGTCACAAATTCATTTATTTATTTTTTTTTTGTGACAACTTATGCGCCACACCAGAAACCTGTCATCATGGTCAAAGTTGACCGAGGACAGTAACGATAGAAAGAAAGAAAGAAAGAAAGAAAGTGTGTGACCGAATTTGCCGATAAGGCGAAATGCATTATGGTTCTATACGACAACAACCTTAACTCAAACTAACATGATAGCTAAAATAGATGGATGGACGAAGCTATTTTACGTCTTTTTCAACAGTATTTCAGTAATATAAGGACTGCTGTAGGTTGATAATGAAAGGCTGTGTGTAATGGAACCTCGCTTACGGTTGTAAGATTTCTGCCTCCAGCGTGAATCTAATTCGGAAACGGTATTTCCACAGGTCAGCGCTTAACCCACTGGGCTACAGGGCTCCTTTGAAAAGAAGAATAAAGCATATAATGGTATGTAAATTATATTCACAGTACAAATCCCACTGGGCACACAACGTTGAATCTACGTCATAACGTTGAATCAACATTTATTCAATGTTGATTCAACATTGTGTGCCTTCTAGGAGCGTTACTTCATTCTTTCCTTCAAGAGTAGACCCCATTTTGGAATGGCTTCTTCATTCAGGAAGCAAACAGAAAATCAGGGGTTTTGTCGTGTCGCGGCTAATTTTGAGATATGTACTGGCGTGCGACCAGTGGTGGCCGCATACCAGTGGTGGCCGTTTGCATTTTTCACGCGCAGTTACGCATTTGATGCGTCACAGGCTTGGCCATTTCGTAAATGAAAACAAAAGAAACGCCCACAAAAAAGATTGGTAAAATTCGCTGCCCGGCCGCCAAAAGTTGAACAATTTCCCCAAGCTACCCTCATGCTATCATCATTGCCTTTCCGGGGGACCACAACCCTGGATACAAATAATAATAAAATACAGAAATAAACATATACAAATTCCTGTATTAATGATAACCTATCTCGAAAAAGGAATAACCTGCAACCAGCCTGCAAAAAACTATATAAGTCCTGTAAATCACAGCACACGTGTAACTATTAATGTTTGTTTTTGACGTAATATGTAGCGTGTGCCTACGTAATGACCACGTCAGAGTTTTAACGACCGTTTCTGATAAATGTCTCTGTTGCTTATATTCCGCCTCTTTGACCGCGCTAAAACTGTTAAATTTTGACAAAGACCACAGACTTACAACAACATGTCATCAAAGTTCAAATCCACAGCACGTTTTTTTGATAATTCATCATTCAGCGACTGGCAGTCGTGATGGCCACTACTGGTACGCTACGTTCGTATTTCAGTGCATTTTGGTGACCTTGTTTGAGGATCTGACACAGGAACATGTTATAGTCTATTTCAAACAATAACCAGTATTATACCGACAATTACCCCTAGTTTGTTTATTCAAAATATAGTCACTAAACACAATATGTCGGTTACAAGATAAGATAGTGTAACAAAAAACGGCCACCACTGTTAGCCTGCCAGTTGCATAAAGCACAATTTATTAACATGCTTTTTTGAACTGTCTGTATCAATGAAAGAAGAAACTGTATTTAATCAATAGAAATTTAGGGGTTTTGTGAATAAATAGAATGGCCGGTTATATGTATCGTTGATACGTTCTTCTAGAGGATCTGACCTCAGATTTAATTCCATCTGTTATACTGGGTGCACACCGGGTAGGCGGCAATCGAAAACGCTCATGCAATCGAAGAACGCGGATCAAAAAAAGCTAGAAACAGCGTTTTCGATTGCAAATTGGCGACAGTTTGCAATCGAAAACGCTGTTTTGCAATCGAAAACGCTAATTGGTGACAATTTGCAATCGAAAACGCTGTTTTGCAATCGAAAACGCAGTTTGTTTTGGGTCCGCGTTAATAGATTGTTAAGAGCGTTTTCGATTGCCCGCCTACCCGGTGTGGGGTGGCGGCCGTAAAAAGACCCTCCTTAAATCACCTCAGTGCCGGTTATGTATTTTCGTGTCCTTTGGTGTCACTTAGGCAAATTTTCAGTCAGTTTGAAAGTAGAGTTCCGCTATAGCCTGTGGTAAAGGGCATCATAACTGCACGTGAACAGACTCCAACCGAGTGTGTTATTCTCGACTCTTTAATGTGTTCCTTACTTCCAGGGGTTGTTCGCTCATTCTAATTAATCATTTCATAATTAATTCCACAAGACGAGAGAGACAACAATATACCTCATGATATTCCATCACAGATCAAATGTATAGCTTGTAATCAAAGTAGGTGTAGTAATTAAATGGTAGGCTATTCCAAACGCATGTACGACTTATGTGGTGTTATGATAGGTATAATGCTATCAAGAAGTGTTTTTGTTGTTGTGTTATTGTTTCACGTCCACGGTAAACAGCTATGGTCATGTTGGGACGGTCAGTTAACGTAACCACACTATTCCTGGGCAGGCTTAGATCTCCTAAACGGTTAGCCAGTACTAAGTGTCACAGTATCCGAACGCTCTGTACCAGCTCTTTCGGTTTCCATAGCGTCGTATCGAGAGTACAAACATTCGCTTATAACCAGTAGTCGGAAATCATTATGTTTTGAGATTTTATCCGGGATTTGCTGCGTCATTTATAGTTATTCAGCTTCGGAAATGTAAAGAGGTGAGTTTAATATAATTTGCTCTTCGGTCTTTTGCTTTATTGCCCTGTACAATGTCGTGTATGGGTGGATGTAAACGGTACAGTTTTCAAATTGCCCTTGGCATGATTCTACAACCTTTTTGAGCCTTTTCTTACATACTTTATAAAAAATCTTTAAAATAAACGGAAGGCGTTATCAATCTACAGTTTGTTAGTTTTGGTAATAGGATGATAGCTAGGTTTTGCACGACACAAACTCGTGTTAAATTAAGCTGTTTGGAATAAAATTTCTGTGACGGCCAGGAGGTTTCCATTGTACAGGGTAACAAAGTAAAAGACCGAAGAGCAAATTATATTAAACTTACCTCTTTACATTTTCCAAGCTGAATATTTATAAATGACGCAGCAGATTCCGGATAAAATCACAAAACATAACGAATTCCGACTACTGGTTATAAGCGAACTTTGTACTCTCGATTCAACGCTATGAAAACCGGAAGAGATGGTACAGTGAGTTCGGACACTTTCACCAGTAACTGACAACAGTTACTGTCCTTCTTGATTAGCGGAAGGGGAATGAAAGTAAGTGGCCGGATAGGGTATCGAGCCCAGGACCTCTGGCTTACAAGTCAGGTGCCCTACCGACTGCGCTACGCGGCCCGGCATCAGGAAGTGTGATGCATGGTATAGTATTTTTTCTGTTTTAATATGTTTATGGCCATGCATCGTTGCTTTCGGTAAATCTTTCCCTTGCGATTTCTAAGAAACAGATCATAACAGGTGAATGTTTTCTTCTATGTTCAATCAACCGTGAAATATAGATAATGAGCCAATATGCATCGCTGCTTTCAGTAGATCTTCCCCAGAGGTATCTATGGAGCAAGTCTGAAGACTTTAGCCCTTGCGGTTACTTAGAAACTGAGCTAAACGCAACAAATGAATATTGTTTTCATCTTCAGTCGTGTAATATATGTCATGGCCCAATATACATCGCTGCTTTGAGTAGCTATGGAGCAAGTTTGAAGACACTAGCCCTTGCGGTTACTTAGAAACTTAGCTAAACGCAACAGGTGATTTTTTTCTATGTTCACTCAACCGTGAAATATAGGTCATGGCCCAATATGCACCGCTCCTTTCATTAGATCATCCCCAGACAAATATACTGACTCAAAAAAGTTACGATACCAACTTCTAACTAACATTTAGAGTCACCTGGTGGATATTGTACACAGATTAGACTTTTGAAGCATGTAATAGACATTCAGCGATAAGGAGCACAAAAATCTTTAAATCAGACCTTTCCGTTAAAGAGTCTTGTAGTGTGATTTGGAATGTAAGCTATTAATGCGCATGCGCACATATAAAACTGACTATGCAACTTAAAGGTCATTTTGCGTCGGTCTTGAAAAACACCTAAAATTTATTGCATCCTGTAATGAGACACTACAGGTGATGTTTGAATTAGTGAAATTCTCAGATTATCTCCCTTTGAATTAAAAATATAGAGATTTTCGAATTGCTATTTAGTCTTTGCCTGTCAAGTTTCCAGTGCAATTCTTTCACTATCGCTTTATAATCATTATCTCCGTTTGGCATTATGACGAATATTGAAGAAAAGTCACGCATCTGAAAGTTTTCCCTATTTCAATTTCCTATGGAGTTTCTTTTGAAAGTGACATTAAACAAAGTTTCTGTGAAAAGAAGGACCTTATGTGATTGTTTCAATTCTTGGACGTGAAGCGGCCGAACTTCCCTAATTGTTTTGCGGTTTGATACCCCAAATGTCTGATTCAATGCTGCGTGGGTGATATGGGAAAATTATTCGTTGCAGAGAATTTTTAACGCATTTAAGTCTAGCAATTTTAATGATTTTATTCGGCAAAACTGATCAACGACCCCTGAGGTGTTTAAGGCAATCTTATGTTATTCTGAGTTTAAGAAAATCAAATCAAATTAGACTGTTGCACAGGCAAATGAATACTCTTTCTTGCAGAAATCAAAATCTGAGCGTTTTACTTCTACAGTAAAGATGGAAACAAACAATGTTTTATGTATAGGAACTTTTTTGAGTCAGTATATATGGAGCAAGTTTGAAAACTCTAGCTCTTGTGTTTTCTTTGAAACTGAGCTAAACGCAACATGTGAATCTTTTTTCTATGTTCAATCAACCGTGAAATATAGGTCATGGCCCGATATGCATCTTTGCTTTCGGTAGATCTTTCCCAGACGTATATATGGAATATATGGAGCAGTTTTAAAAACTCTTCTCTTGTGGTTACTTTGAAACTGAGCTAAACTAAACAGGTGAATATTTTTTTCTATGTTCAATCAACCGTGAAATATAGGTCATGGCCCAATATGCATCGCTGCTTTCGGTAGATCGTCTCCAGACGTATCTATGGAGCAAGTTTGAAGATTCTAGCCGTTGGTATTTGAGCTAAACGCAACAGATGAATATTTTTACAAAGGCGCATGCGCACTAGCATGCGCACGCTCACAGAAGGTATTGCATAAACCCGTCTTTGCTTCTCAAAGTCTCGCTAAGAACGCGCCTGATATTAAAGGTTTTCCCTGTCAGTTTTACGAATTAGCTTCGCTGGCCGACAATTAGCTTCGCTGGCCGATAAAACTCTTCACAAAATAAATCGACATTTAGAGGAAATTCATTCGGTTACAAATTGGCTGCTATTAATGCGGTCGGCTAAAGGTAAAGAATTGCAAATTTGTCTCCACTGGACTCTCGAGCTAATTTCTACTTTCTATTTGAGCCACGACACGAGAAAACCAACAAAGTGGTTGTGCGCCCGGCGCAGACTCGGATCAGCTTGGGCATCATCCATGTCTGATTAGACTCTTCGCTATGCGCTTAAAGGGTAGCTAAGGGTCTAAGCTAGCCCCAAGCGGACAGCGAAGACTTTGATCAGACTGGGCGGATGCCCAGGCTGATCTGAGTCTGCGCTGGGCGCACAACCACTTTGTTGGTTTTCTCGTGTCGCGGCTCATTTATGTCACTGACGGTTATCTCCAATTTACAGGCATGAGTGTCTACGAGTTTAAACTGAAAGATGATATAATAGTAGGCCATGGATAAGTGGGGCAACTGGTATTATGTGACTGTGAAAATATTAGAATCAAGTTATTGGATAGCTCCTTCACATTGATTGATGACATGCTTTTGAAGATATCGAGTGTAATAGTTGCCACTATTTCTCAAAAGTTATTACAGTTTGTACATGTTCGGCCAGAGTTACAGCTTTGCACCGTTCTACAGCTCGACGTTGCCTGCCAGAGCGTTGGTGTTATCGGCAAAGACATTTTCACCGCCTGACTCAAAGACAAAATTGCATTTGAGATACGCGTATATATATTAGATGGGACGTTGAACAGAAAGATTAGTGTTCCTGACAACTAAGATATCAGTTTTTGGGTTCCATTCTTCCTCACTGTCAGCCCTAGGACAGGCCACATGTATCTGTCTTACTGGACACCAGATGTACATGTTGTTATATATTTGTAGAATGCCGATGACCTTATATATCGGTATGCAGATCCAGCGTTGAAAAAGCCAAGAGGTTTACGGTCGACCAACCCTCGCCCTTGTTTCTGCGCACTATCAGACACAAAGTTGTTTGGTTTGCGTGGAAGATTTAAAGCTCATACGTGTAATATCTCAGAAGCATAGAAATCAACATTAAAACTGAGATGAAACAAAAATGAAGACTCACAAAAATAGCCATGCTTAGAAGCGCGGTGGCTCAGAGGTTAGTGCACTTGACTCTGAAGTCAGAGGTCGTGGGTTCGAGCCTCACCAGAGGTGAAATCTTCCTATGTCCGAACGCATTTTTCTAGCATCATTTGCAGGGATGATGCTAACAAGTGTGCCGTCCTTCGGATCGGGACGTTAACTGGAGGCCCCCTGTGCAGGGAGAGTCATCCCCTGTGCAGGTTAAAGATCCCTACTATAGCTACATGGCTATATGTAGGCTTTCATCCTGCAACACCGGAGTGTACAAAAGTACACCGTCTGTGTCCCCTTCTGGGGTTAAGGCGTAAATGGAAAAAGGAAAAAAAAAATTCCGGAGCAGAAGAAACCTACCGGGACCGACCCAAGACGTCCCAGTACGAGTGTCAGGCATGCCATAGGCAGACAACTTGCACAATACAATATTATGGGGCAAGCAGTCAAATGCCTTTGACAGGTCCATTAGGATTGCAGCGACCTAGTGATTGCTATCTTCCAGTAAACGTAGTAGGGTCGTCTGATATCCATGACTCTTCCTGAAAGCACATAGATAAGCATTAACCGAAGTGGCCCTGAGTATGAGAAAAGTTTCTGTGTGGGCCGTGTTGTGCCTGTTGAGGGGTGGATCTGTTTACAGTCGACTGTATAGGGTGGTCATTCGGAGGACACCTTCTTCTGTGTTGTGGCTTTTCACGGTGTTTAGTAGCACCTTCGAGTACGAGTAATCGTTCTTGAAGCCACGTCATTCTTTCCAACATGGCCACCTCATTGAGAGAAAAACAGATTTTGGCTTTGAAGCGAATGCTTAACTTTAACGCCCTACCAAATAAGTCTACATCAGCAGAACCACAATGGAAAGTTTTGATATACGACAGATTCGGTCAGGACATCATATCTCCGCTGATGGGAGTGAAAGAACTCCGCGATATGGGCGTGACACTTCATTTGAACCTGCACTCGGACAGGGACCCAATTACGGACGTGCCGGCAATTTATTTTGTAATGCCAACGGATGATAATATACAGCGTATCTGCAGAGATTTGCAAGGCCAGCTGTATGAGACCTACTACTTTAACTTCATCTCTGCCATTCCACGTCAGAAATTGGAAGATATTGCAAGTGCGACCATTCAACACAACTGTGTTACTCAGGTGTCAAAAGTTTTTGACCAATATCTGAATTTTATTTCCCTTGAAGATGATATGTTTACACTTAGACATCAAGACAGAGAAAGTATATCATACTACGCTATCAATAAAGGAGATGTCAAAGATTTTGAAATGGAAAATATCATGGACACGATTGTTGACAGTTTGTTTTCTGTGTTTGTCACTCTTGGGACTGTCCCAATAATCCGCAGCCCAATAGGAAATGCTGCAGAAATGGTAGCAGAAAAACTTGACAAGAAAATAAAAGAAAATTTGGGAGATGGTAGAAACAGCTTTTTCACTTCAGACAGTGTTCAGGCTGGTCAGTTCAGCTTTCAACGCCCATTGCTTGTACTGCTGGACAGAAATCTTGATTTAGCAACCATGCTTCATCATACCTGGACATACCAGGCACTAAGTCATGATGTGCTTGATTTGAAACTGAATAGGGTTGAAATTGAAGAATCAACTGAAGTGAAATCCCCAGGTGGAGGTACAAGGCCAACCAAGAAAAAGAAGTCATATGATCTTAATCCAACAGACACATTCTGGGAAACACAGAAAGGCAATCCTTTCCCTACAGTTGCAGAAGCTGTTCAGGAAGAGTTGGATGCTTACAGAGCAAAAGAGGATGATGTGAAACGGTTGAAAGCAGCCATGGGACTTGAAGGAGAAGATGAATCTGCATTAAGCATGCTGTCAGACAACACAGCAAAACTTACATCAGCTGTTAACTCCCTGCCAGAGTTATTAGAAAAGAAAAGACTCATTGACATGCACACAAATGTTGCAACAGCTTTGCTTGAGCAGATAAAAAGTAGAAAGTTAGATCTGTATTTTGAGACTGAAGAAAAGCTAATGAGCAAAGCAATGCTTGATAATTTGATGGAAATAATATCCGACCCTGAAGCTGGTACACCTGAAGATAAAATACGACTGTTTGTCATAGCTTTAATTTGTGGTCCAACTACAATGAGTGATGCACAGATTGACCAGTATTGTGTGGCTCTACAGGGTGCTAATTGTGATATTACACCCATTCAGTACATTCGCAGATGGAAATCATATACGAAGATCACAGCTCCTCCTAGTCAGTATGGTGGCGGTGGGACAAAAACTGTCAGCATGTTTTCAAATTTAATGTCTAGGGGGTCTCAGTTTGTCATGGAAGGTGTGAAAAATCTTGTCATTAAAAAGCATAACCTACCTGCGACTCGGATTGTAGATGCTTTGATGGAGATGAAAACTATGCAAGACATTGAAGATTTTCGATACTTTGATCCAAAACTGTTACGCGCATCTACAGACAGTTCAATTCCGAGAAATAAATCTCCTTTTCAGGAAGCATATGTGTTTGTTGTGGGTGGTGGAAACTACATTGAATATCAGAACTTGATTGATTATGCCAAAGGAAAATCTAGCACTGCCCCTAAAAGGATTGTGTATGGCTGTAGCGACTTGAATAATGCTTCACAGTTTTTGAAACAACTTTCACGGCTTGGTCAGGAGATGTAAGGACTGAAAGAAAATATTAGTGCTACATATAAGAGATGGCGGGAATAATTGTTCATATTTTTCAGTAAAAAATAATAGGTTGTGTTACCTCTTAGAGCCCTCTTGCCATGTTGGCAGCATGATTCTAATGAGGGGTCAGAATAAATTTTGTTGAGAAATATGAAAAAAGTATCTCAGATTTATCCTCGACCTTAGCTCTGGTAAAGATGAGGAGAAAATTTGATCTTTAGGTTGATGCTTGATAGAATCATTCATTTGATACAATTGTAAGGAGTGATCATTATTTTACATAACACAGAATTACGTATTTGAGAATAATTATTTTGTTGAGAAAATCTGAAGTTTCTGTTGAAAGAATTTCAGTTTGTAATGTCATTGAAAAATTGGCAGAGCATGGCAAACACTGTATACCATGCTCCAGTCCTTTACTGATGACATTATAAATACCATAGCAATTAAGTTCAACAGTTCCATAGTTGCTATAATAACAGGTATTTGACGTCATCGGTATAGGAGCATGGCAAACTGTGTTTGCCATGTGCTCTGCCAATTTTTCGATGACATTACAAACTGAAATTCTTTAAACAGAAACTTCAGATTTTTTCCAAGAAATAATTATTCCCAAGTCATTTAATTCTGTGTTTCATGTAATTTTGCCATATTAAAAAGTTCTTAGTCTTGTCATTAATTACATATGTATGTACTCTCCTTGTTTATGTTATCCAGACTAGACATCTGGGCCCACTTGTTCAAAGCATTATTAGCCTAACTAGTTTGTAAAGATGTCAACTTGTTAAGTGTTATTTTAAAGAGTGTTTTACAACTTTAAAGCCAAAAACACTGATATTTTTTGTTGGCAGTATGTGAGAAGCTTTTGCAGTGCAACAACTTCTCAGGCTTTTTCAACAAAAATGTTGGCAGATTTGAACTAAAGATGTTGTTAGTTTTGAACAACTGGATTGAGAAATTGTTGCTGATGGTGCAGCCACTGTTGTTTGCCGTTTTTTCAGTTTGCCATTTGCCACCATTTCCTAAATTTCCTTGTCGCATTACAGGGTTTCTGATGATGTTTTTTAGTAGTACTAATGAAAGTCTCAGTGCTTAGTGACAACTTACTGTGGCATGTCAGTAAAATTGTCTCAAGCAAGACAATTACAATGAGCTGCTACAAAGTATGTGAGACCAAGTTAATGAGATTTCAGTGAAAATTTATTTATTTATGGAGAAATAAGCAACAAATTTGGAGTTATCAAATCCTCCCCATTTGAAAAGCCTGAACACCTGATGTCTGGGAAATTTCCTGTGGTCATGTAAAATAATTAAAATTTTCAGGTACATTTAAACCATATTACCAGATTGGGTCCAATAAATTCTCACAAACTGTCTCTGAACTCTGAAACTCTTACACAGTCCTTCAATATATTTTGCAAACATGAGTGTCCTTCTGTATAAGCATGGTGTGACTGATTTAAACAAAGGAGCATCGCAGTGCTCTAGATTATGGGTTTATTTGACAATAAGTTGGGGATTTTTCCTATTATGTCCCCCCACCAAAGGTGAGGGGGGACATATTGGTTTCAGTGCGGATCCCGTCTGCGTCGGCGTTGGCGGGACAGATTCTTGTATGCACAATATCTCTTGAACTAATGGATGGAATTTCACCAAACTTGCATGGATACATCATTGGGACAAGCTTAAGAGCTGATTAGATTTTGGTGACCTTGACCTCATTTTCAAGGTCACAGGAGGACTTAGATGACAATTCCTTGTATGCGCGATATCTCTTGAACCAATGGATGGAATTTCACCAAACTTGCATGGATACATCATTGGGACAAGTGTAAGAGCTGATTAGATTTTGGTGACCTTGACCTCATTTTCAAGGTCACTGGATAACAGATGACAATTTCTTGTACCCAATTTCTTGTATGCGCGATATCTCATGAACCAATGGATGGAATTTCACCAAACTCGCATGGATACATCATTGGGACAAGCCTAAGAGCTGATTAGATTTTGGTGACCTTGACCTCATTTTCAAGGTCACAGGAGGACTTTGATGACAATTCCTTGTATGTGCGATATCTGTTGAACCAATGGATGGAATTTCACCAAACTTGCATGGATACATCATTGGGACAAGTGTAAGAGCTGATTAGATTTTGGTGACCTTGACCTCATTTTCAAGGTCACTGGAGGACTTGGATGACAATTTCATGAACCCACTGTATCTCCTGAACCAATGGATGGAATTTCACCAAACTTTCCTGGATACATGTTTGGGACAAGTTTATGAGCTATTTAGATTTTGGTGACCTTGACCTCATTTTCAAGGTCACAGGAGGACTTAGATGACAATTTCTTATATGCCCGATATCTCTAGAACCAATAGATGGAATTCCACCAAACTTTCATGGATATATCATTGGGACAAGTGTAAGAGCTGATTAGATTTTGGTGACCTTGACCTCATTTTCAAGGTCACAGGAGGACTTAGGTGACAATTTCTTGTATGTGCGATATTCCTTGAACCAATTGATGGAATTTCACCAAACTTGCATGGATACATCTTTGGGACAAGTGTAAGAGCTGACTAGATTTTGGTGACCTTGACCTTATTTTCAATGTCACTGGATAACTTAGATGACAATTTCTTGTACCCAGTTTCTTGTATGTGCGATATCTCTTGAACCAATGGATGGAATTTCACAAAACTTGCATTGATATATCATTGGGACAAGTGTAAGAGCTGATTAGATTTTGGTGACCTTGACCTCATTTTCAAGGTCACTGGAGGACTTGGATGACAATTTCTTGTACCCACTATATCTCCTGAACAAATGCATGGAATTTCACCAAACTTTCCTGGAAACATGATTGGGACAAGTTTTTGAGCTGTTTAGATTTTGGTGACCTTGACCTTATTTTAAATGTCACTGGAGGACTAACATGGCTATTTCTTTTACCCACAATATCTCCTGAACCAATGGATGGTATTTCGCCAAACTTTCGTGGACACATGATTTGGACAAGTTTAAGAGCTGAACAAAATTTTGGTGACCTTGACCTCATTTTCAAGGTCACAGGAGGATTTAGATATGTGAAAATTTCACTAAAATTGATGTATCTTTTTAGCCTTTGGCTTGATTTCCACTTTACTTTCATAGATATACCTATGGGACAGTCTCAAGAGTGTACTGTGTTTTGATGACCTTCAACCCATTTTCAAGGTCAAAAGCTATCTTACAAATGCATATTTTTCTCTCTTAAAAATGAGATGTCTTGAACCAGTTAATGGATATTCATCAGACTTGCATGAATGTATGGTTGTGACAGGTTTAAGACATGTTTAGTAGTTGGTGACCTTGACCCATTTTTGAAGGACATAGTCTTCTATGTAGGATATCTTTAGAACCAGCGGATGGATTTTGTCCAAACTTGCATAGATATTTTATTTGTACAGGCTGTATTCATTAGAGGGGATGGGAAATGGGCTGGTGGGGGGACATCAGTTTTTCTCTGAAAAACATTTCTAGTTTCTAAATGGAATCACCGAAACAGTTCTAATGAGAGGTCCCAACATAAGTTTTATGGAGAAGGGAAAGTTTTGCATATTTCATCAAAACTAAAAAAATCATTGTGATCCCTCATCAGAACTGTCATGCTGAGAACTGTACAGCTGAGAGGATTCAAATGAGGGGTCACTATAGTATTTTTCATGGAGAAATAAGAAACATTATTGCTGAATTATCTGCAAAACCCCACCTTATCTGAAGGGCTGAAGAAGTAAATTAAAATTACATGTAGTGTAAGTACACTCACACTATTAAATGGCATGGGCCTATTTGTTCAAAGCATTCTTTGCTCAGAACATGAGGTCATTAGTCGAGCATTCATTAAGTTTTCTGATGCACATAGACACAGGGTATAATCGATTCCGCTAATTTTCGCTTCCTGCAGAGACTGTACATCATATTTGGCTTCTGTCGAGACTGTCCCCGATCACTTGCTTCCTGCCCAGACTTCTGTACATGATAAATGGCTTCGTGCAGAGACTGTCCGTCTCTGCAGGAAGCTATTTTTCGAGGACAGGAGTCCCTGCAGGAAGCAGTCTTGGCGGAAGCCAAATATGATGGACAGTCTCTGCAGGAAACGAAATTTGGCAGACTGGTTTATACCCTGTGATAAAACGAAGTCACAAGTGTGCTAATTTTTTTGCAAGAAAAAAGTGGAGCTTTTACACTGCAAAAGATCCTCACATTTTTGGCAAAATAAGAAATTTTAATCCATAATGATTTGTTCTTGATAAGTTTTGATGATACAGCAAGATAACTTAAATGCTCTATAAAGGTATTTGTCATGTCCTGTAGTAGAACTGTTAAAAATCCTTTTATTTCCAAAGAAACTAGGGATTCAAAAGTATGATAATTTTCATACATGTATTTCTCCACAAACATGACAATAAATAAAATAAACTGTTGTTGGGCCACACTAGACATTGCCAGGATGAGTTAACTTTTATATAGCACATGTTACAGAGCTCCAGATAAGATAGGGTGATTCAGAGAAAATTTTCTTTATTTCTCAATGAAAACGTTTGTTTTGACTTCATTAGAACTCCCTCAGCAATACAGTTCTGTTGAGTGCCCACAACATACATCAAGGAAAAGAAAGGAAAATAATCCCTGTTACAGTATTACCCCTTCTTATCTGGAGCAGTGAATTATTTAATATTGCTGAAGTGTAATTGTCATTCCTAAATATTTGGTTTCCATGTATATCTGTTGCTCTAGTAGTCATGGACTCACCCAGTGTCATCTGTTAAATTGTGTTTTGATTTTTTTTTTATCATAGAGGCTTACATGTTGTCTGGTACTGGTTTTATTGTAACCCACTAATAAGGACCAGCAGTTAATGTCACAGACATCAGGTGATGCATGGCCTATGGCCTTTTATTAACAACTTGGCAAATGGATGGATGGATGACTTGCGACTTTACATCCTTTTCAACAGTATTCAGTCATATCAGGGTTATGGGTGGGTGATACTAAAAAGATGTGAGCAATGGAGCCCCGTTTATGATTGAAAAGATTCCCGTCTACAGCGGGGCTCATACCCCGGACCACTCAATCAGCAGGCCAGCTGGGCTACCGGGGTTTCCAGCAGTGGCGATCAAACTGAAAGGACTGTATCAGGCAGTGCACATTTAAATGTGCTTATCTATGAGTTTCATTTTTAGCTCGCCTGTACGAATGTACAGGAAGAGCTATTGCACTACCCCATGCGTCGGCGTTGGCGGCAGCGGCTTTAGCAAAATGTTAAAGTTTTAAGTTAAAGTTTTTTATGTGATGGGCAAGGCGCTGTCAGGTGAGCTATCCTGTCCCACTGACAGGTCTTGTTATTTTCATTAGCTGTAGACATTTGGCATATTTCATGATATTGCTGGGATATGTCTTGTTCTCAATAAAAAAACATGATGTGCCCCCAAATTAAGAATGGTTGCTCCCCCTTCCTTAGTATCAAAGTTTTGCCCCTATAAGTATTTTTTTTCCCTACAAGTCTTGTGGGCGTCATAACTAGAAAACCGTTTGGGATATCTTGATGAAACTTCATAGCAGTGAGTATGAAGACCTAACAATATGTCGCGTACAACAATGGTTGCTCTCCCTTCGTTTTAGAGTTACGTCCCTTTAATTAGTTTTCTGAGGATATTTTTGTGTATACTTATCTTGTGCACACCATAACTTGGTAACCTTTTGGAACATCATGATGAAACTTTATAGCAATGTACATGATCATAAGACAATGTGTTGCATATAAGAATGGTTGCTTCCCCTTACTTAATTATGGAGTAACTTCCCTTTTATAAGTATTTTTAGGCTATTCCAAGTCACTCCATATCCTAACCGTTTCAAATATTATAGTGAAACTTTGTAGGAATGTGTATTATAATAGGGCAATGTATCCTGAGCAAGAATCACAACTCTGGCTTACTTACAATTATCTGCCCTTGCATAAATTTCCTGTGAACTCTGTAGCTCCTTTACCGTTGGAAATATTTTAAAACAAGGTAATGGTGATTTGTATATTGTCAAGGGATTGTATTAAAACTAAAAATGATAACTCTTGTATATCAAATTCATGAATTATCTCCCTTGTTTGACTTTGGCTTCACTCAACTTCTGAGCCACATGACCTTGAAAGCTGGTTCTTTTGGTAAACTAATATAGACCTTGAGCTGACCATAGACCCCCCTCCCCCCCCAGGGGGAATTTTGTACCTTATAATTTTCTGAAACTACATTATATAAGAAACAAAAAGACACATGTTAGCCCTCTGTACGTTGGGGCGTTAACGTATAACGTCAATTATACTACCCAAATTTACATATTCACGTTATAATAGAAAACACGAATTATTACACACATGCTAGTATTCGCCCTAAATAATGTTAGGTTTTGTCTGCTAGTACATAAATCGCTGTTTCAAGGTATTTAACATTGTCAAGGATAAGTTTACTAACCCGCATAACGTAGTTTACATTGCATTTGACGTTTTCCCCCCTTCAGTTTCTAAATACATGTAATATAAAGAGCAAATTGTCAGAATTGAAGTGTAGAGAAATGTTAATGTCATATATATGACTGTTTCAATATTCTAGTATAAAAAACAAACAAACTGAAGTGTTACAAAACTCGTCAGCAGTCACGATTAATATGTAACGTATATAACCACAACAAAATCCAACAAAAACAACCAGAATCAGACTAAATCGCTGAATTGGTGGACTGAAGTTTATACGTGCTCCATCAACCTTTTTTGATTCATGCCCAGCTTAGATATGCTAGGCAGCAGTTAGCAGTGGATATATTAAATGGGGACAGAAACTATCTTATTTTTGAAGAATTTAACATACAAAATGACATGAAAATCTAAGAAAGCCAACATCAGCTGCATTTTATTTTTCAATGTTATCTATAATTTGTCTGAAGTAGACACTGTTGTATATGTAAATATGAAGAAACGCCAATGTTACCTGTTCTCAAACTATAAAAAAACATCAGATAGTGTATATTTGAAAAGCAATCTGACAGTAACGTTACGTTACATAATTGTAATATGTCGAGGATAAGATTTGTGAGGCATCTGTTATCAAAATTTTTGTTCCCGGACGGCATGAATTATTCATTGCTGTAGTATTAGCTTACCACTGGTTGTCAGATGGCAAATTTAGCTCTTTGAAATACACAAGAACTCAGCAAGACACACATTATAGATTGTTAGAGCTGAAGCAGTTCGACCTTGCCTTCAGTTCAGTCTCACTTAAAAATGACTTCATAAAAATGATTTTTTTTTTTAAATTTATGCATAGAATGAAGTAAGTATAAGTTGATATATGCTGCAACTAATTAGTATTTAGGTTCTCGTTATGGTGGGGATAAAACCAATTTCGCTACCTGTGCTGTTGGCTGAGCCGTTCAATTACCCTACATGCAAATATGCAACTGTGACTACCAGCCGAGGCAATCAAGAGCAGTACAAAGTCTGCTGTCAGCATTAACACCATTTTTGCTATGCTGTCAGTCGAATCGTCAGCCACAAGCCTCTTTGCACAGTAACTGCTTTACATAGGTTAACAAATAAGTGTGGCTCCCGTGATCATAACTTACTTGTTAATATGTGATCTACATGATCTATTTATGCAGCTCCCGGCCATCAAATACATTACAAAATATTAACAATGTGAAAATTTAAGGATTCTAGAAAGTGACATACTTTATAACGCATACAACATTCTGTCACCAGCCTGTTCAGGAGTTCTATTTTTCATTATGCTGTTACAAATATTTAACTGGTCAGGTAATTTTGCAAACCCTATGGTTTTATTCCCACTTGTTGCTACTAGCAAGGACTAAAGGTGTTACTAAATACAAATTTCAGTCAGACAATTTTCAATATGTAAGCAACTAAAATTGTTGTTTGGATATTGCCAAAATGCTGTATTCTCTAACAGTATTTAACATATTTGGACAAGGATGATTTGATAAGCAGTCAGATATCTTTAATAAGCAGTTTACAACCATATTTATTGCTAAAAAAGTAAACAATGTGGTAATACTAGGTCACTGAGATCAAATGCAGTATGTTATTTAGGTTAGCCCTTCCTCAGCATGTATAGGTATGCACTATTTCTATTGTTTGATTATTTTCTCTTCAGAAATACTGTATTGCTAGTTAAGGATATCGGAAATGAAGAATTCATAAACTCACAATAAATACATTGTATACGTTACTTGTTTGGTCTTTCTTTTCTCTTTTTTCTCAGTATTATGCTGCTAAGCACAACTACAGTGTAGGCAAATACATTCTGAAGGAGAAGAACTAAAATTTGCTCATAAATATTTGAAGAGCAACGACCAACATTAATATATTCTGTCATTTTCATTTGCCATTTTATTGTGTGTGCAGAGCTACTGGAACACTGTTCCTAGAAAAAATTTTTTGTCCAACTAAACGTATCTTTATGTTCTTTGGTGAATAGATTCTTTAAGAGATGATTGAATGTAGTTAGATTCTTTAACAGATGATTGATTGTAGTTAGACTTTCAAGAGCAAGAAACAAAATCACAAAAATATATATCATCCTAAACATAGCATTTATAGATTGCTACAGTATACTAGTAAACTGCCAGTGTCTCTTTTTCTTGTATTAAATGTTTCTGATACTATTCTCCCAAACTCCTGGTTGACACATTATTGTTAGTTACATAAATGAACTAGATAAAGCAATGTATTGACACGACACTACCATTAATTATTTTCAAAAGTTTGTTTCTTAACTGTAACTCAGCAATGTTGTTTCCTTCGGTAACGTAAAATATACGTTAGTCTTACAAAAGTAAGTATACGCTGCCAGCAAATATCTACATAGCTTTGATGCAGAACTGTATTTGGCTTAAGTCTTCAAACTTCAGGTTTACTGTTCTGCTGTATAGTTTTTCAGTGTGCACGTAAAAACTATACCAAATCCTGTCAATCAACAAGGTGGTACTCCATTTTGCATTGTTAATTATTGATTATTTTATAGTATTAAACTAAACACGTCAAAACCGCTTAGCTTTTAATGGTATCAAACTGACTGTATATCAGTTTGTTGGAGCAGTATATGCAAAATCAATGATGGCTTTCAAAAAAGCAGCTTTATCTGTTCTGAAGTTGTATTTTTTTTTATTCTTTATTTTTTATTTTTTGGATTTTCCAGCTGTATATAACAAAATTTCACGTATGTTACTGTCTTTAGAACTCAAATGTACAAATTGTAATAGAAACAAACTGGGCAATGCCATTATGAAATACTTTTGCTTTTGAGTAACAAAGTAAGCAGAAAATCCATTTTACATGTGCAGAATATGTCAATGCCCTTAACATTACAATTTGAAGTATACTGTGTTTAATCACGTATAAAACACACCTCATGAATCCCTAAAAGTAATAACTAAGAGACGTGTTGATAGTTCCAAGTACACAATATATCATACGAACATCCAGACTTATATGTGTTATTTTTTTATTGACAGTGGAAAAAACCTGATTTAAGGTATTATAATGAAATATTTTAAATATTAATGTTATTTACGGTACTACTAGTAATAGCTTATCATAGAAAATAAACCAGAATGCATTTTTTCTCTTATAATAAAAGATTCTTTTATGACGAAACTGCTACCAAAGAAAATAAAATGATTGTATCTTCAAATTATATGATTTAAACAAAAATAGCCCTAGGTAACGTATATAATCGATCATTGTGGCCAATTAAATGCATTCAAAATATTGTGGAACTGTTCTTTGCTGTTTAAATAGGCTGGCATATTCAATATTACCTTTTACTGTCGTTTTCAATTCCAACAGTGTAGTTCAAGCACTTGAATTATACGGAAAGTGATAATTGTAATTGGGAACATTTATAAGGGGGTACTGTGTTCAACATCCTATTTCTCCCAAAGTATACAAGATAGGATAATAATTTTTGCAGATCTGAAAAGATCTATAAATCTTCTCTAATACAGTACCAAACATTTTGTCTAATAGTAAAGGAATAACTTACAAAAAGAAAGTATTTTGGATGGAAATAGCAATTTTAATGGAGTGTAAAGAAAAACGTCACGTATATTACACCATGTAGGCTAAAGTAACCTTTCAAACATCATAACTTTTAGCTACTGCATTGTCCTATTAGACTCTATTATAATTTTAAACATAGGAAAGTGATTTCTATTTTTTTATATTTTTTTATAATTTTTATTGTATGTTTATTATTTTAATGGGTAACGTATTTAACAGGCTGTTACAGCTTAACGCCCCACTCGCCAGAGGGCTAACATGCTGCAAAATACTTCTAAGATGCTGGACTTTCAGAAAAGTATGGTCTACAAAATTCCCCCTGGGGGGGGAGGTAAACCATATTTGGCTCATGGCCTAATAGTATTTGTTGTGTTAAATGTTAAAATAATGTTGCCATCATTAATTATAGAGTTATTGCCCCTGTTGATCGTCTTCAGTACCGAGAGATAGATGGATAGTTTGTCTGCCTGTCCATCCTTTTGTAAACAATCTTGTTCATTCTGTTAACTCCTCTGACATGGCATTTAAACGGGCGTATTATGCGCCACTTGCGTAGCCCTTGTTCTCAATGTTGTCACCCCTCATTAGAACCCTCACCAAGATGATTCTAATGAGGGGTCCCACCATATGTTTTTATGGAAAATAAGGAAAATTATCCCTGTCCCTCCTCCTTATTTAGATCAATGTAATTATGAGTGTCAAACTGGGGCCGCCTTAAGCAAACTAGAATTGTTTTTCTACGAAAAAACAATGTCTCCCCCCTTTTTAATGTCAGAAGGATCAGTCATTAAGACGCCAAGGGAAAATCAATATGTTTCCCTACCCTGAAGCAGGGATTCATAATAAGTAAAAAGCATAAATGCAAGAGTTATAGTTGTTATGCTCTGCATGTCATGTAATGTTGACTGATATTCATATTTAGTTTTTGTCAAAAAATATAAATGCAAGAGTTACAGTGCTCTGCACGTCGTCTATTTATTTGTTGACTGATATTTGTATGAAGTTTCATGAATATAGCTTAAACGGTTTTCAAGTTATAGAGCTTAGACGATTGAGACACGATTTTGTGAATGACAAAGTTCCAAGGGAAATAACTCAAATAGTATAAATGCTGTGCTCTGCAGGTTGTCTAGTGTTGACTGACATTTGTATGAAGTTTCGTGAATATAGCTTGTCCGGTTTTCAAGTAATAAGGTGATTGAGAAACGATTTTGTGACTGACAAAGGTCCAAGGGAAATAACTCAAGAAGTATAAATGCAAGAGTTATGGTTCTTGCACTATGCAATTCTCCTAATGTTGATTGATATTTGTATGAAGTTTCGTGAATATAGCTTGAATGGTTTTCAAGTTACAGAGCAGACACGACTGAGACACGATTTTGTGACTGACAAAGTTCTAAGGGAAATAACTCAAATAGTATAAATGCTAAAGTTATGGTTCTTGCATTCTGCATGTCGTCTGATGTTGATTGATATTTGTATGAACTTTCATGAATATAGCTTGAATGGTTTTAAAGTTATAGACGGACTCGACTGAGAGGCAATTTTGTGATGGACAAAGTTCCAAGGGAAATAACTCAAAAAGTATAAACGCCAGTGTGCATTCTGCACGTCGTCTGATGTTGATTGATATTTGTATGAATTTTCATGAATATAGCTGTAATGGTTTTAAAGTTATAGACGGACTCGACTGAGACGCAATTTTGTGATGGACAAAGTTCCAAGGGAAATAACTCAAAAAGTATAAATGCCAGAGTTACCATTTGTGCACTCTGCACATCACCTCATGTTGATTGATATTTGTATGAAGTTTCATGAATAAAGCTTGGGCAGTTTTCAAGTTATAGAGCGGACACAATTGAAACACAATTTTGTGATGGACTAAATTCCAAGGGAAATAACTCAAAAGGTATAAATGCCAGAGTTACCATTCTTGCACTCTGCACGTCGTCTCATGTTGATTGATATTTATATGAAGTTTCGCGAATATAGCTTGAGCGGTTTTCAGGTTATAGAATGGACACGATTGAAACACAATTTTGTGATGAACTAAGTTCCAAGGGAAATAACTCAAAAAGTATAAATGCCAGAGTTACCATTCTTGCACTCTGCATGTCGTCTCATGTTGATTGATATTTATATGAAGAGTCGCGAATATAGCTTGAGCGGTTATCAACTTATAGAACGGACACGATTGAAACACAATTTTGTGATGGACTAAGTTCCAAGGGAAATAACTCAAAAAGTATAAATGCCAGAGTTACCATTCTTGCACTCTGCACGTCGTCTCATGTTGATTGATATTTATATGAAGAGTCGCGAATATAGCTTGAGCGGTTATCAACTTATAGAACGGACACGAATGAAACACAATTTTGTGATGGACTAAGTTCCAAGGGAAATAACTCAAAAAGTATAAATGCCAGAGTTACCATTCTTGCACTCTGCACGTCGTCTCATGTTGATTGATATTTAAATGAAGTTTCGCGAATATAGCTTGAGCGGTTTTCAACTTATAGAACTGACTCGATTGAAACACAATTTTGTGATGAACTAAGTTCCAAGGAAAATAACTCAAAAAGTATAAATGCCAGAGTTACCATTCTTGCACTCTGCACGTCGTCTCATGTTGATTGATATTTATATGAAGTTTCGCTAATATAGCTTGAGCGGTTTTCAAGTTATAGAACGGACACGATTTGTGACAGACAGACGGACAGACAGACAGACAGACGCCCGGGGAAAAACAAAATGTCTCCCGACCCTAAAGTGGGGAGACATAACAATTAGATGCCAATATATGGCTGTATGGCAAGCCAAATTATAATAAGACATAGGTTTGAGTTTCAAATCCAAGGTTTCGTACAACTTCGGTCAAACATGGTATTCACATTCCTTTGTTTTTAGCTCACTCGAGCCTTTAGGCTCATAGGTGAGCTTATAGTATAGTCAGGCATCCCTTGTCCGTGCATCTCTCCTTCCATCAACAACATTTTCAAACATCTTCTCCTCTGAAACCACTGGGCGGATTGAAGCCATATTTCATATGGAGCCTACCTAGGTTGGGGGAACGAAAGTTTGTTACCTGGGTCTGGGTCACATGACTTCAAAAATCTTCTCCAGAACCAAAAGGCCTATGACCTTGAAACTTGGTAGGTAGCACTGGGCATTCGAGTCCATCATAGTTTATACAAATGATGACCGTGTGTTGACCTTGACCTAATTTATGACACGGTCAACTTTGGTACCTTAGGCTTTTATATGGTAAAACGCTTAAACAGTGGATTTCTCAGAAACTATTAAGTCTAGGTACGATATTTGGTGTATATGTGGTCAACTAAATGAACTGCTGAAGATATTATGTCACTAAAGGTCAAGGTCATTCTGTTCCCCTGTCCGTCCTCAAGATTTTCAAACATGATCTCGTCAGAAACCACTGGGCCGATTGAAGCCAAATTTCATATGGAGTCTCAGTGTGATGGGGGAACGAGTTTATAACTGGGGTTTGGGTCACATGACCAAGATGGCCGCCATGCCCATAGATGGTAAAAACCCTTCAAAAATCTTCTTCAGAACCCAAAGGCCTATGACCTTGAAACTTGGTATGTAACATTGGGCACTCAGGTATTTTGGCTACAGGCTTGAAACTTTACCAGCTTATTGCGAGTAGATGAACTGATAAACTTTTGAACAAAATCGGTCAATTTTTGTAGGAGTTATGGCCCTTTGAAAATTTTGGCATTTCAACTTTGTCAACAAGATATCTCGAAAAATATTTTTAGCTATGGGCTTGAAACTTTACCAGCTTATTGGACATGATGAGTAGATGAACTGATTAACTTCTGAATAAAATCAATCAATTTTTGTAGGAGTTATGGCTCTTTGAAAATTTTGGCATTTCAGCTTTGTCAGCAGAATATCTTGAAAAGTATTTGAGCTAGGGGCTTGAACTTTTGCCAGCTTATTACAAATGATGCGTCGATAAATCGATTACTTTTTGAATGAAAACTGTCAATTATTTTTGGAGTTATGGCCTTTTGAAAATTTTGGCCTTTTAACTTGTCAGCAAGATATCTCGAAAATTATTTAAGCTAGGGACTTGAAACTTTGTATGCTGATTGGAGTTGATGAGTAAATTACTTGATTAACTTACAAATTTCATTAAATTTTTTCGGAGTTGTGTCCCCTTGAATATTTTGACATTTTAAACTTGGCAGCAAGATATCTCGAAAAGTATTTGAGCTCGGGTCTTGAAACTTGGTCAGCTGATTGGAGATGATAAGCAGATTGACTGGTTGACTTTTGAATGATTTCTGTCATATTTTCTAGTACTGACTATGCATTTTAAGGATCAGGCTTATGGTTGGGGGCATGGTGTTTTACAAACACCTTTTCTCATTTTGAAACTTAAGCATGGTTTAAGAAGGAGTTGTTATTTGAAAACTAAAGCATGGTTTAAGAAGGAATGGTTATTTTGAAACTTAAGCGTGGTTTTAGAAGGAATGGTTATTTGAAACTTAAGCATGGTTTAAGAAGGAATGGTTATTTTGAGTCATTTAAGAATGAACAGTTAGTTTGAAACTTAAGCGTGGTTTTAGATGGAATGGTTATTTTTAAACTTCAGTGTGGCTGGAGAAGGAATAATTACTTTGAAACCTAAATGTGGTTTAAGAAATTAAATTTTTTGAACTTGGTTATGAAAAGTATAAACCTAGGCAGAGCTCCAGGTAAGAGGAATAATTTATAGATGATTTTCCTGATTTTTCAAACAAAGCATATCAGATTCTTGTGATCCTTCACTAGAACTGTCTCGCTGTCACAGTTCAAATGAGGGTCACACCATGTGTTCTTTGCAAAACAAGAAAATATGTCGGCAAGACAAAAATATGGAAATGGCAAAGGCGTGCATCAGTTTCACCTTTGATCAAAGAGAGATGTTTTACCTCCAAATTGTAGCATGACTAGTGCAATTTCCCTTCAAAGTAGTAGTAAAATAAATTGCCATACACTAAAATAACTACAGAAGGTGGAGTCAGTAGTACAGAATAACTGAAGAGGCGGACCCTAAAACTGTACAATAACTTCCAGTTTTTGGAACTTATTGTACCCATTCATCTCATCAGCAACCTTGACAAAAATCAATATCAGGGCTTCAGAAAAAGCCAAAATTTTGGAGAGAAAAAAATATTAATCACAAAAAAGCATGCTTTGTGGCAGCTTCAAACAGGTTAAACCCTACTCTTCACTGACACTGGCTGATATAGACCAGCATTTGTTTCTGTGCAGTTTGACCAGGACCTTTGCAATGCGCAGTTCAACCAGGGTCTTTACAATTCAGGAGCCCGCTTAATGTTTTTTTTTTTGGTTGGTTGATTTGATGTTTAACGTCCACGGTAAACAACTAAGGTCATGTCGGGACGGTTAGTTAACCTAACCACACTATTCCTGGGCAGGCTTAGACCTCCTAAGCGGTTAACCAGTACTAAGTGCACATACTTTCTCCAGTAACTGACAACTGCCCTTCTTGAATCAGTGGAAGGAGAAACGAAAGTATGTTGCCAGACCGGGATTCGAACCCAGGACCTCTGACTTACGAGTCAGGTGCCCTACCGATTGTGCTACCCGGCCCGCTTAATTGCTGGCCTACTGATCAAGCAGTCCTGGTTTCGAGCCCTGCTGAAAGCAGGAATCTTTTCAATTGTAAACGGGGTCCATTGCACACAGCCTTCCATTATCACTCACCCATCATCCTGATATGACAAATACTGTTAAAAGGGATGTAAAATTGCAAGTCATCTATCATCCATCCATCTTTACAATTCACTATAGACAACATGTTTTAGATCCAAATCATTGCTTAAAAACTGCCAATACTTGTCGAAATCAAATGGGAATGGAATAGTTCCAGTTTTCTTTGGGTATAAAAACTTCCAGTGCTGATGAATGTGTAACAGATACGTGTCACTGCAGTTATGATACCATTCATGTAATTTGGGGATGGAACAGCTTTAATTTTCTTTGCGCATGAAACATCAAATGCCTATGTATAACGGATCCGTCCCTCAGCAGTCATGATACCATCCATGACAGACTGTTTTGGAGCAGTCGTATAGGCTCAATGCCAGTCTAATCATCCTAATGGTATGAAGCATATAATTAAAGGAATCTCTTTAAAAAGACTGGCAGGGATTTTTTTACATGACTGGTGTTGATAGGATATGTTTATATCAAATTGAATTGCATTTGATGAAAATAAGATATACGGTAGAAACAAAAATGGATCAACACAAACCAAATATATTGCTTTGCAAGCTTACAACGTATGGGTACACTGCTGTATCTTTCCACCATTTCTACAATTTTTTGTGATGTATTGGTTGCTTCCTTGGACAATGAAACTCTTCCAAAATGTGGCCTACTCTCACGGAAAGAAGTTGCTTCTCGAATTCTCTCCTAAGGAACAAATTCTTTCCTTTAAGTGGAAATGAAATGGAAGTGTACGTTTAAATATGATTTTTGTTTCTCTGAATTATTAATGTGATATTTTTCTTACCGTGCATTTAATTATCCTTTCTAATCTATCCTAGTTTTATAATCATTGAAAAGTTCAGCATTTAATCCTTTTTATTCATTTCCTAATTTTAGAAAGACCAAAGAGTCCAGCATCTAGCTTTAGAATGTGTCAAGGTTATTGTGAAAAGCAAGATACATTGATCGATTTGATTGGTGCTGATTTGGGGTGGGGGTGTTTGTTTCGCCTGTCATGACTGTCAGAAATGATTCCCATGTCACGTTTTTGTTTTGTATACCCGAGACTGGGTAGGTCATGCTACAAGCTAGTTATAGAATGTCAATCACTCTGTAAGTTATTTCGATAACAAAGTTTTGTCAAGATATTCCATATGGTAACTTAGTTATGGCCTACACAAGAACAGCCTTAAAAGTTGCAGCCTTAGAAATTAATCAAAAGGAAGTAACTCCAAATTATACATAAGTGGAGGCAATCATTCTTATATGTGACATACTGTCAGCCTAATATTTATTGCTATTTAGTTTCTTCATTATTTCCAAAGGGTTACCTTGTAATAAGATGTACAAATATAGTCTAAACTAAAAACTAATCTATTAGGGGCATATTAAACTCCAAAAGTAAACGGGAGCAACCATTTTTGTATGAAACGGGCTATAGGTCTTAACCTCCTATACATTGGTACCAAGTTTTATCATATTCCAAAAAAGTTGCCTAGTTATGGAATGCACAAGAATTGCCATACAAACTGTCATAATCAATTTTTTGAAGGGCTGTATCTCCGCTAAAAATCGTTGGAGCTTAATCTCCAAACATTATGCTCTACTGCACATTGTAGTCTATTTACAAAGTTTCAGCTTAATTGGATGAAAACTATAGGAGGAGTTATCCTAAAAGGAACATGCTAAAAGAATCTTAAGTAAAGGGCTGTGATGCTGCTAAAAAGCAATAAACTTGAAAGGATATATGCTGGTCCACCTCATAGTCTTACTGTAGACTAAGTTTCAGCATGATTAGATATAAACTGTAGGAGTTATCCGGAAACAAAAAGTTAACAATGGTACGGTGGATGGACGCCAGTGCCGTAATATATGTCCACTATTTCAAAGGGGCCTATAAAAATGCTGAAGAGGGTGGGTGACCAAAGTCATCCTTGCCTCACTCCAACTGTGGTTTTGAACCATTCTTCTGTGCCGCCATTCATTTGGACTGCGTTTGTAGCCTTGTCGTAGAGCTGCTCAATGGTCAAACTAGATTTGCACTGATACTGTACTTCCCCTTGCTGGCCCATAAGGCTGCATGCCTTACCCTGTGAAAGGCTTTTTTGAAATCAATGAAGACATTTTATAAGGGAGGCAAAATGAAAAAGGCACAAAGTTGCTTTCTCTAAGAGTGCTGATTCTTTTTATGACATCACAAAATATAAGGTTATTACTTTTCCTAAACAAATTATATCAATTAACAACATTTTATAATTTTACTTCAGCTTATGACTAAAGTCAACAAGAGGGCCATGAGGCCCTGAATCGCTCACCCGAGCAATTGGCAAAGTGGCTTTATCTTATGTCTGAAATTGTCAAACTATGAGTCTTGGGTCAAAAGTCAAAGAATGACCATGACCTCTTGTACTCATAAAGATAATTGTATTTACCAATTTTTAGGCCTAAATCTTCAAAACTTTCCATGAAATCTTATGTTCTAGCATTTTCCCATATTTGACCTTGCCGTAAAATATTCAAGGTCAACCCAAGGTCATCATTTTGAACAATCTTGATAGTACTGGAGTACCCAATGCTACATACTAAGTTTCAAGGCCATCGGTCAATTGATTTTGGAGAAGAAGATTTTTAAAGGTTTTTACCATATATGGGCATGGCGGCCATGTTGGTCATGTGACCTGGGCCGTTTGAACAAAATTTCATTCCTTCAACACCTGAAAGCTCTATATGAAATTTGGTTACAATTGGTCCAGTGGTTTTTGAGGAGATTGTTTGAAATTGTAAAAATATGAGAGTTCTGGGTCAAAGGTCAAAGAATGACCTTGACCACTTGTACTCACAAATCTTCATGTACTCAATAAGATGACTGTGTATACCAATTTTTAGGCCTTAATCTTCAAAGCTGTCCAAGAAATCTTATTTTCTAGCATTTTCCTTTATTTGACCTTGCCATAAAAAAGGTCAAGGTCAACCCAAGGTCATAATTTGAACAATCTTGGTAGTACTCAAGTACCCAATGCTACATGCCAAGTTTCAAGGCCATCGGTCCATTGGTTCTGGAAAAGAAGATTTTTAAAGGTTTTTACCATATATGGGCGTGGCGGCCATGTTGGTCATGTGACATGGACGGTATGAACAAATTTTCGTTCCCTTAATCCCTAGAGGCTCTATATGAAATTTGGTTACAAATGGTCCAGTGACTTTTGAGGAGATTGTTTGAAATTGTCAAAATATCAGAGTCCTGGGTCAAAGGTCAAAGAATGACCTTGACCTCTTATACTCATAAATCTTCATGTACTCATTAAGATGACTGTAGATACCAATTTTTAGCCCAAAATATTCAACAGTTTCCAAGATATCTTAAGTTCTAGCATTTTGCCATATAAAAGCACAAGGAAGCAAATTTGACCTTACCGTAAAAAAGGTCAAGGTCAACCCAAGGTCATAATTTGAACAATCTTGATAGTACTGGAGTACCCAATGCTACATACTAAGTTTCAAGGCCATCGGTCAATTGGTTCTGGAGAAGAAGATTTTTAAAGGTTTTTACCATATATGGGCATGGCGGCCATGTTGGTCATGTGACCAAGACCATTTGAACAATTTTATGTTCCCCCTTCCTCTGGAGGCCACATATGAAATTTGGTTACAATTGGCCCAGCGGTTTCAGAGGAGAAGTCGTTTGAAATTGTGGACGGACGACGGACGACCGACGGACGGACGACGACGGACGACGGAGCCTTACCATCCTATAAGCTCCCCCGGAGCCTCTGGCTCAGGTGAGCTAAAAACACTGTCACTAAGTCATTACAAACAGTTATTATTTAAATTCATCCAGAAAATATTACAAGGCCAGTGAGGATGTTGCATTTCCTGTATACAGGGTTGCCACTTGTCTTTCACTTCAGAATTCCCCGACTTTTCCAAGATTTTTCCCTGACATTTTTCAGTTTTCAATACCCTATTTATGAATCCAAAAGTTAATTTTACTCCCCAAATCAACAGTACTCACCGTACCACTTGGAAATCTGGGTTACTCTTTAAGACAAGAATTTGCACCCAATGGAGCAAATTCTTTCCTTTAAGAGAAGCCCCCAATGGAGAGGACAAAGAGAGACAACTTACACAACTTTCTTTTGCTTCTCTGGATGACAAAACATTCAGTAATGACTCTACTATTTAAGGCTAGAATCTGGGAGCAAATTCTTTCTTTGTTGAGTTGACCCCAATTCAGAATGGGGACAAAGAAGATATAGGTAGAGTTGCTTTCCCTGAAAGGGTATTCATTCACTTCACAGTAAACATACAGTAACTGCCATGACTAGAAGAGTGTAGACCCAGATGAGTCATCTCACGGTTTGCCATTCCGGCAGCAGTCTTTCTGCATGTTGCCATAATTAATATAGTTATGTTTAGATATGATTTCCAGATAATTAAGGAACTCTATACAGTAGGCAACTGTATTGTGCTAAATAGCAAAAGAAATATTTGTCAGAGCAAAATGTAGACCTAGATCAGTTTAATCCATGACTGCATACCAAAGCAGTTCAATATGGATAAGAGTTTACTGGTACTGTAAATTTCTTCAAAGGAAGAATGAGGAGGGTAACAATTTTGATCATATATTTACTCCAAGTTCTTGAACATTTTGCCTTTGCAAAGGTAGAAAATACTACAGAACAAAGAGCTTTCTTGTACAAGCAATTTTAAGTAGTTTGACAAGAACTGAGGAAAATGCTGATATTCAACGCACCTCAACAACACAAAACATGCTCAAGGCACTGCAGCTGCTAAATTCAAAACTGCTGTCACAGTCCACTTTTCTGACCACCCAAGGCATCATGGACAACAGCTGGTACATAATATGGTTATTGTGAATATACTGACTGGTTCAAAAACAACACTCAAATAGATATGATTACCCACCTAACAATGCCATTACCTAGCACAATCTAGCAAAGACCAGGGGCTGTATTTATAAAACGATTTAACTCGTTGCTATGCTGTTGCTAAGGCTAATTTGCCATGAAGGAGATTCCCTTCAGCTATGAAATTTGCTCTGAAGGAACAGTCTTTTTCAGACTGTTCCTCCAGAGCAAAATTTCATAGTTGTAGGGAATCTCCCTCATAGAAATTGGGCCTTAGCAACAGCATAGCAACGACTTAAGACATTTTATAAATACTGCCCCAGTACAACAGCTTCTCAGCTCAATACTCCACAAGATCTGGACATCCTGCTCTTGTACAAAGGCAAACAACTTTAGAGACTGCCTGCTGACTTACCTCACTAAAAAAAAGGTTACTATTCTAAAAGAGAAAAATTTGCTCATAGAACAGCAAACTCTTTCCCCGATTGGAAAGGAATAAAAATGACCAGAGGGCCAATTGCCCTATATCGCTCACCTGAGCACTGAGGTTATGTTGGAAAAACTAAATTGCCACAGCAACAAAACAACATGCACAACAGCAATAAAACACACCATTTATGTAGAGGATAATATCACAAACATTTATGGAAAAAATAAGCTTTATCCCCCCCTTAATGGCTTCTGAGAAGAAGATCTTTGGCCAAAAAAAAAAAAAAAAATGAAAAAATTGAAAATTTGGCCTTTCAGTTGCAATGGCAACCAATCAAAATCAGGTCTTTGGGCAAAATTCATATGGCTGACAGAGGACTACTCTAGGAACATTTCTGTAAAGCTTTTGTCAAAATATCTGCAGTAACACAGAAATAAATACCAAATGTCCACTTTCCCCATTGTAAGTCTATGGAACTTTTAAGTTGCCATAGCAACCAGTCCACATGGGCAATGATAATATGAAACATACTTTAGGTAGAGGCTAATGTTATTAATATGTATGCAAAGTATCAGCTTCATCCTCCTCATGGCTTCACTTTTCTTATAAGTCAGTGGAAACTATAAGTTGCCATAGCAACCAAAGTTCTTATGGGGTTGGAAGAAAAAACAAAATTCGTGTAGAGGCTTCTGTCATCAACATGCTTGCACAATATCAGCTTCATCCCCCATATGGCTTCTGAGCAGAAGATTTTTTCATTTTTTCTTTTTTTTTTCGAAAATTTACCCTATATTTTGCCATGGCAACCAATCAAATTCAGCGATTTGAAGAAAATTCACATGAAACATCGAGGACTATTCAAGAAACATTTCTGTAGAAAGAAAATCTAAATAAATGCAGTGAGACAGCAAAAATTGCCAATTTACAAGTCAATGGAAACTCTTAGTTGCCATAGCAACCAAACTGCTGGAGTAATTGCAATGAAAAACTGTAATTCTATAGAGGCTAGTACTAAGGTTCTTTCTCTTAAGTTTGAGCTTTATTGGCCACACAGTTTCTGTTCTGCGGAGATGATTTTTTAATATTAGTCTATTTTCAACTATTCGGTCGCAATGGTAACCAGCCAAATTGCGCAATTTGCATAAATTTAACAAGGCTGGTTAAAGACTACTCAAGGAACATTTCTATGAAAGTTTTGTCAAAATATCTGCACCAACATAGCAATAAATGCAAATTTTCTATTTTGCCATTTTAAGTCAATGGTAACTTTAAGTTCCCATAGCAAACCAAACTGCTAGAGCAATTGCCAAGAAAAACAGTACTTTTGTAGAAGCTAGTACTAAAATCCTTTCTGTGTAGTTTGAGCTTTATTGGTTGCATAGTTTCTGAGGAGATGATTTTTGAATATATTTTCTATTTTCAACCTTTCGGTTGCCATGGCAACCAGCCAAATTGTGCAATCTACATAAATTTCATGTGGTTGATAGAGAACTACTCAAGGAACATTTCTGTAAAAGATTTGTCAAAATATCTGCAGTGACATAGCAAAAAATGCAAATTTTCAATTTTTCCCATACAAGTCAATGGAAACTTTAAGTTGCCATAGCAACCAAAGTTCTGAAGCGATTTGGATAAAAAACAGTATTATTGGTTCCCCCTGCCTATAGATGCCATATACGAAATTTGGTAACAATGGGCCATGTAGTTTCAGAGGAGATGTCATTTGAAAATATTGACGGACGACGGACGGACGACGGATGGACAACAGATGACAGATGCCTGCCTATACTATAAACTCACCTATGAGCCTTCGGCTCAGGTGAGCTAATTATGATGGGCCCGCATGCCCCATGTTACATACCAAGTTTCAAGGTCATCGACCTTTTGGTTCTGGAGAAGAAGATTTCTGAAGGGTTTTTACCATATATGGGCGTTGCGGCCATCTTGGTCATGTGACCCAGATACCCCAAACAAACTTGTTCTCCCAACCTAGCTAGGCTCCATATGAACTATGGCTTCGATCGGCCCAGTGGTTTCAGAGGAGAAGATGTTTGAAAATGTTGACAACGGAAAATGGACAATTGAATAGAATAGAACGGTTTGCCAGGCTATACTATAAGCTCACCTATGAGCCTAAAGGCTCAGGTGAGCTAAAAAAGGCATATTTGCTTCTCCTAAACAATTATTCATATACCTGATGCATTTTGACAACATATACGAGCCGCGACATAAATTCAACAAAGTGCCATGTGCGCCCAGCAAAGACTCGGATCAGCCTGGGTATCTGTCCAGACTGATCAGAGTCTTTGCTGCTGCATGGAGCTAGCTTGGAACCTTAGCTATCCTTAAGGGAAGAGTGAAGCCTGATCAGACTGGGCATATGCTCAAGCTGATCTTAGCCTGTGCTTGGCGCAGAAGACATTTTGTTGGTTTTCTCGAGTAGCAAAACATATACCTGTAGTCAGTAACCTGATGACCTTATACACTGGATCAGAAGTGTCTGAACAGCAAGGTTGGCAAATGACCGGTCAATATGAGTATTGACCAGACCGGTGGTCAATACTGGTTATAACCGTTTTTAGTGGTCGATTGGTGGTCAATTGGTCGATATTAACAACCATGGTCAGTTGAAACTTTGCATTTGTTATCCCATTTTTACTGGAGTCTACAAAAAAATTGTTTCAATACAAGATAATACAGGCTTAATTGAAAATGTGTTTTATGAGTTGCTGTTGCTCAGAACTGTATTTAAGAGGCTGTAAAACATACAAAATCTGAATGTTAATAGTTTCGGATCTTCAGTCCCAATCAGACTGAATCATTCCCACTCAACTTTCAGAGGACTAGAGACCTCAAACTTATTTTCTGTAACCATTAATAAAAAAATAAATAGGAAAGAAAATGCAAGTAAAAAAAATTAATAAATTTCAAAAGTAGCTTTTTCATAATCATTAAAAATATCTAACTCAGTAACTAATTAACTGAAGCATTAACTGAATGAAAGTACAAAAAAATATGAAACAATACTTCAAAGAGATCATCTTGTTCAAATTAGTGATGCTCTTGCAAATTAGTGTAAACATATTTTATTTCAATTTTATACAAATTATGTACAGGTTGCAAATAGTATACAATAGCAAAAGGATCTGAACGGGAGCCAGGGGCTTATTTAGTTCATCTCTTGCAAATTGGTCTGGCTTCTTCCATAAGAAGACAAAAGATGTGAACACTAACTGTTAAACAATACATCAAATAGGTAATTCTAACTTTAATTGCCCCAGAACAAACAAAACTGTCAAAATACTGGGCTGTCTTTCAAACTGAAGAAGGTGTGTCCAGTTTACAAGAATTATCCAATCACTGGGCTTTAAATGCACAGGGTAATTCTGTGACACCTGTGTTTATTTAGATGTGTGAAAGAGTGGTCATTCTGCTATCTGCTGTTAACAGTGAAGTTTATAATTAGAGTTAATCAAAGTGTCATCATAGTGTCAAAATGAAGCCAAAAGACCCATATGGAACTTCTATTCTGCCCTTGATGATGAAAAAAAAAGACTATTGTTAGGTGCCTGGACTGTAATGCAGAAGTCAGTGCTAAGGTCTTGAGATTGAAATCACACAGTGAAAAGTGTCCTGACCTCATTAACCCATTGGCAGGGACGAAACAGTTCATTTTTTTTTTCAATATTTAGAACATATTAAAACCTGAGCAAATATATCAGTCCACCATTAAAACACAAAGAACCACTTAAAATTTCCAATCGACCATTCTGACTAGTATTGACCAGTATTGACCACTTCAGGGAGTATTGACCAGGGCGGTTTTAACCGGTTAAAACCACTGGTTAAAACCAGGGGTGGTTTCGACCACCCAACCTTGCTGAACAGTGTAGACACAAATCAAGACATTACAGCAGTAGCACTGCAGTGCTCCAGATAAGGAGTAATTGGGATGATTTAGAGATAATTTTCCAAATTTTCCATAAAAAAAAAATCTTATGACCCCTCATTGGAACTCTCTCTGTAAGGAGGTTCTAAAGAGGGGTCACAACATATATTCTCATTCATAAATAAATAAATATCCTTGAATTATCCTCACCTCCCCCCCCACCTCTCTGGAGCTCTGGTAGTCTGATCATGATTTGCACTGTCTGCTACCCAGCCAGCTGTTTTGTGACACGTACATAAATGAATGAATAGCCAGGACTAGATGTGTTTATCTAGAGAACTTCAGCCATGTTATTGCTCTTTTTTTTGCGACACGATTATTGGACAGTAAATCAGCCTTATAAATACAGGAGTAAGAGTATTTGGTTTTATCATGACGTTGCTGTTATTCAGTGGAAAACATCGTGTCATGAAAACATATGACCACTTGTACTGACACTTTGGTATGTACATGTATCTTCACTGACAAACACCCATGTCAACAATGTCTTAAAATCCCATTATAAAGGGTCATGATAAATAGAATCTTACACTCGTGGTCATTTTAATATGAAAGTTATGAAACCTGCCAAAGTCTCATTTTATAAAAAAAAAAAGTAAAAAGTATGCAAAGACCAGGAACTGAAACAATCAAAATCCAAATCCAGCCCTCAAACCATAGTTGGAAACAACTAAGATTACAAATAATCAAGATACAGAGAACATATGGCCAACCGAGTGAGCAGCTTGTTCCCGAAAGGTGGCCACTCAGCAACCCAAACGGAACCAAAAATAATAATAACATACATAAGGTAAAACATCACAGAAACTCTGACACCAAAAACAGGCAACAAAGAACCACAACAGAACTACCGTATTAATAGAGTCTCGTCAGAAATTGTCATTAATGCATACAGTATTTCTTTAAGAAATTGGCACTTTTTTCTTCTTTCCAAAACAATCCCAAAACCTAGATCCATCTTATTAGATTTAATCATTTGGGGTCATTCTAGGAATGCAAAAACATTTTTTTTTTGCTGAATAAATATGGTATGCGGCCAGCCAAGGCACAGGTCAGACTGTGCATCTGTAGTCTGGTTACAACCCTTGCTGTTTCTAATCAACATGTACACAAAGTATATAAAGTTCATATGAAATGACCACTCAAAAATCTTTAATAGCCATTATAGAGCAATGCTAATACCAGATATGAAAAACTTATATATGGAGCCAGCCAAACAAAAGTCAGATTTAGCACATATTAACTAATAGTTTTCTCTCAAAATGAAATCATGGCTCATCCTAAGGAATATCCCTGCCGTGCTATGAATTTTCAACAGGAGCTTGTCCATCACTAGGATTAGAAACCAGACCACCATGTAGCCTGTAGACATGAATAACAGTTTCCTGGCCGGATTCTGGCATAACAGTCACCAACATGTACTGGTCATTAGGACCCCCTTGGGACAATCCCGGCAATTGGGCTGCTGCTTCAGAAGAAAGAATCTGCTGTGTAATTACAGTATTTGCACTGTTGTAGGCCAGATTTGGTACTCCTAAAGTACAGTGGTTTTGGCCATCTTCAGATTTAACTTCTGAGACCTCATTATCCAGTGTAACATTCCCTGAACTTCCCATTTCTTGAGGAGTAGTCACTGCATTAGATGTAGAGGATAAATCAAGAGGAGTTATTTGATTAGTTGCATTTATACCATTATCTAAGACACTTTGACTAGATTTATCTACACTAGTTTGTTCAGAATTGATAGACAGATCCACAGCTTGCCCATTTGCCTGATATGTTGTGTTAATAGTAGCTAGACCTGAAGGTTGATGTAATAATCCTGTAAGAGTAGGGTGGGAGGCTTCATCTTTTGGATAAGTAACATTTGTAGTGTTATCTAACACACTCTGACTAGTTCTGTCAACACTATTTTGTTCAGAACTGACTGACACAGCTTGTCCACTATTAAGATATGCAGAGTTCACATTAGCTGTATCCAATACTGTCGGCTGTGGAAACAGTCCTGTGATAGTTGGCTGGGAACCTTCTGTTTGACCCGAGGCCACCTCTACAGTAACAATACTTTGTATACCTGGAATTTGTTGCGGTAACAGACTTAACAACTGATTATTTTGATAACTTTGCTGATTTACTGCAGGATTAACTGCAACATCTGTATATGGCTGATTCACGACTTCAACATGTACAGGTTCTTGGACATTGTCACTGAAGGTTGGATTAAAGTTGTCAGCTGCAGGGTTGTTGGGAAGTCGTCCTTCACTCATATCCATCAAAATACCAACCACTTCCCGATCTTTTCCCGCTTTAGAAACACCAGCTGGCTGCCTGGGACTATCAGGACTGGAAGAAAAACAAAAGTTATTATTAAAAGAGTCTCGTCAGAAATTGTCATTAATGCATACAGTATTTCTTTAAGAAATTGGCACTTTTTTCTTCTTTCCAAAACAATCCCAAAACCTAGATCCATCTTATTAGATTTAATCATTTGGGGTCATTCTAGGAATGCAAAAACATTTTTTTTTTGCTGAATAAATATGGTATGCGGCCAGCCAAGGCACAGGTCAGACTGTGCATCTGTAGTCTGGTTACAACCCTTGCTGTTTCTAATCAACATGTACACAAAACAAAGACTGATGATAACTACTATTTACAGATGGTTTAAGTTTTTGCTGGTGGCAAATACATTAGGAATATTTTAGTGTGAAAAAGCTCAATTTTCCTTCTGCCTGGAGACTTGCATGCTTCTTGAAGATCCATAAAGGGATTGTGGTGCAGTTCTGATAAAAAATATCAGGTAAAATACTTTCCAAGGAAACCCATCTCCCCTAGAAATTGAAGTCACTGATCAAACTGTTCATTTGACGAGTAATTTGAGCACTCACTGAAATTTTCATGGGGCACCTGTGATATTGAGAATTAACTGAATGTTTTAGGGGGAACATAGGAAAAAATTATGGGTTATGTGTGAATAATTTTAACAGTGACTGAAATTTTCAAAGAAAAGGAACCACTGGCAGAAAAATACATTGCATTTGCTTGTCCTAGATTTTTACCATATTTAACAGGTCAATGCATATACCGGTATGGACTGATAAGAAGCAACATCAATTTGAGCAGTGACAGAATTTTTTTTGGTTCAGACTGTGTCTCCTCTAAAATTAAAAAGTTTGTGGACGTTAATGCTAAGACCCCACAAATCCATCCAAAAAGGACTTCTCAAGGGTAACATATGATCCCAAAAGAAATTGCTGAGATGAAAACTTGCGAAAGTTATAATTTAGCTAAATGTTTTTCCAGTGGGTAAAAGCCATGCTGAATTTTGTCATCTCCCAACCAATGACGTTATTTAAACCCTGGGACCTTCTATGTCTCTAAAGTATTCAATATCTCCATTTCAAATAGTTCAAGATATATAAACCACTATCAGAATTGCCATCAATGTCAGCAAAAGTATTTTCCAACATAAATGAAAATAGTTGAATTTGCTAACAGCATAGATCAGAAGATTCGGCTCTCATCTGGATCTACACTGTTTTCCCTATAGCATTTGAATTTTCAGTATGATATAGCTTGGCACAATACATTTTTTTTCAAGTTTTGCAGACCTAAATTTTGTTATCTGTTTTTTTTTTTGTGTGCTTTAAAGGTTAGGTCTGCACCCACTGGTACACCCGACAAACATGTCGAGCAGCAGAAGTAAAAAGAAAAGTAAAACTGTCACAGGTAATTCTGTAGCCAACTGAGGGTAAAAGTTTCATGGTAATGTGAGAAATATCCATATGTATTGGAATGTGACAGGGAAACTGCAACTTTGAGATAATATCACTGTCAGGAACTTGGTATGCCTAGTTTCTCTGACCCTTGAATGGTGTTTCTTTGTCCAACAAAAATACAGCGGACATTTACTCTCTATCTTCCATCCAAAGTACAAGGGCAAGTTCAGTTTTACACTATGTTTCAAAACCACTGCCAATTTTCTTTTTACAACTGGCAGTGGGGGGTACAATAATGGTATACAGTGTTTTTACAGTTTGCCATTATAAGATCCCTAGAAGTTCTATTTAACATATGATGTCACCAGTGTAATAAAGCCATGCATTAAATACGATAATCAACTAGTGGATTAAATATGCAAATTATGTTGTAACGCTATGCATTGACGGCCATAAAAACGTCGCATTTTCTAATGGCCGTCGCATTTCTAATGGCGAAATCCTGACATTTTAGTGCAATTTTCGCCAATAAAATAGTGTCATATGATAAATAGAATCTTGCATTCGTGCTCCAGTATTACTGACTTTATTATTAAACTTGTTGGGGAAAATCGATAAGATGCTCGGCATAGCCTCACAACTTATCTTTTTGCCCAACTTGTTTAATAAATTCAATAATACATGAGGACTCATGTAAGATCCTCTATTTCTTTTTTACAGTTGGCAGTGGGATACTAAACTGTATATTGTAAGTTTAAAATAATGCCAATATAGTGACCAAAATTTATAGTGTGAATCTGTCAAGTTGGCAATATTTTCTTTTGAAGTTTATGTTTTGAATCTGTGAATAATTAGCTACATGTATATCTGAGTTCAGCTGTTATGATACAAGTGAAACATAAGAATTGATCTTGTTCATTTTGCTCCTCAAATTTCTTCTGGGTTTAAAACTCAAATTTCAATATTCTGATGCACCATAATGACCAATATATCAAATGTTTCTTCAAAACACCCTAAGAAATCCTATGAACTTCTCTGTAAACATTATACAAGCACTGTTGACATTTGAAATGCAAACAATAACACAGTTACAGGAGATCAGCTGACCTATACTCGAACCTCTGGTCTATATTCTTACAATACTGAACATATCTAACTATTGGGACAGATAGACCTGAGAAATCAGTGCAGACCCAGTCTGATCAGTGTCTCAACTGATTGCCATTCCAACTGCATATTTTGGACACATCCTAACATTGTCAAAACAAACTTTTCCATTTTTAGGGCAGTTTAATATGGTAATTATTTTAGGTGTCCCAATTTTTAGAATTTTTATGGTATTTGAGCCACGACACAAGAAAACCAACAATGTGGTCTGCCCAGTCTGAGCAGAGACTTCCTTAAGTGCTTACAGGGTAGCTAAGGGTCTAAGCTACCTTCATGCGGACAGCAAAGACTCTGATCAGACTGGGCGAATGCCCAGGCTGATCTGAGTCTGCACTGGGCACACAACCACTTTGTTGGTTTTCTCGTGTCGGGGCTCATTTCTTACTTCTCTTGGAAATTCTTCTCCAGCTCCCTCTCTCCTTCGGAGTCTGTAGTTGAATCATAATAGAACTGAGACATTTCTGTAATGACAAGGAAAATGAGAATCAATATTTCTGGTTCAACACTTTACTACTATTCACCATTTTGTGTCATAATTCTCAGAAAATATACACAACATAACACACTTCCTCCCAAATCTAGCCTTTAGCCCCTGTTTAGGTAAAAAAAAAGGTTATTTTTCTGTTCCCTACATTCCACTGTAATCAGCAAATGCTTTAAAACTACTGTCAGAGAAAAAACCTAAATCCTGAGAGTGACAGACTGATTGCAGAACATACAAATCCTGACAATGACAGACTGATTGTAGAACATACAAATCCTGAGAGTGACGGACTGATTGCTGAACATACAAATCCTGAGAGTGACACAAATCCTGAGAGTGACAGACTGATTGTAGAACATACAAATCCTGAGAGTGACGGACTGATTGCTGAACATACAAATCCTGAGAGTGACACAAATCCTGAGAGTGACAGACTGATTGTAGAACATACAAATCCTGAGAATGACAGACTGATTGCAGAACATACAAATCCTAAGAATTACAGACAGATTGCGAACATACAAATCCTGAAATTGACAGACTGATTGCAGAATATACAAATCCTGAAATTGACAGACTGATTGCAGAACATACAAATCCTGAGAATGACAGACTGATTGCAGAACATACAAATCCTGAGAGTGACAAACAGATTGCAGAACATACAAATCTTGAAATTGACAGACTGATTACAGAACATACAAATCCTGAGAATGACAGACTGATTGCAGAACATACAAATCCTGAAATTGACAAACTGATTGCAGAACATACAAATCCTGAAATTGACAGACTGATTATATAACATACAAATCCTAAAATTGACAGACTGATTGCAGAACATACAAATCCTGAAACTGACAGACTGATTATATAACATACAAATCCTGAAATTGACAGACTGATTGCAGAACATACAAATCCTGAGAATGACAGACTGATTGCAGAACATACAAATCCTGAGAGTGACAGACAGATTGCAGAACATACAAATCCTGAGAGTGACAGACTGATTGCAGAACATACAAATCCTGAGAGTGACAGACTGATTGCAGAACATACAAATCCTGAGTGACAGACAGATTGCAGAACATACAAATCCCGAGAGTGACAGACTGATTGCAGAATATACAAATCCTGAGAGTGACAGACTGATTGCAGAACATACAAATCCTGAGAGAGACAGACTGATTGCAGAACATACAAATCCTGAGAGTGACAGACTGATTGCATAGCATACAAATCCTGAGAGTGACACACTGATTGCAGAACATACAAATCCTGAGAGTGACACACTGATTGCAGAACATACAAATCCTGAGAGTGACACACTGATTGGAGAACAAATAAATCCTGAGAGTGACACACTGATTGCAGAACACACAAATCCTGAGAGTGACACACTGATTGCAGAACATACAAATCCTGAGAGTGACACACTGATTGCAGAACATACAAATCATAAGAGTGACAGACTGATTGCAGAACATGCAAATCCTGAGAGTGACAGACTGATTGCATAGCATACAAATCCTGAGAGTGACAGACTGATTGCAGAACATATGTAACAAATCCTGAGAGTGACAGACTGATTGCATAGCATACAAATCCTGAGAGTGACAGACTGATTGCAGAACATACAAATCCTGAGAGTGACAGACTGATTGCAGAACATACAAATCCCTGGAACTAATTTTTTAAGCCTCAGTAGATCAAAGGTGCACTCTGTGTTGCAAAACTGGAGGTACACCAAGCCAGGCTAAGGCCTAGACCTGTTCTTTGCTTTTTACAAGGGAGCTGATTTTGTATAGATTCCTCAACCCTTGTATAAATCAGAACCTTAAAAGCCATACAGACATCTGTATCTGAGGAAATTATTTTCAACCGAGAACTTCATAATATTCATGCTTCTGATGCCAAATTAAGCAATTTGTAATGGTTTTTAAGATGTCAGCCATTAAAAACTTGATTTTTATACTGGACCATTTATCACAAAGCTGGACCAGCCTTGTGAATGTCGACATCATGTAATGTCAGACATGACAAAAGTGTTATGATACAAAGTGGTGCTCTTATCTGATAATAACATAACAATCCATCTACTTATCTACCGGTATAGACTGTAAGTATCCGGTGTGCAAGAAAAAGCAATGAGGCTATGTTGGTTTACTGTGTTTAAGCTATCCAGATTTTTGATACTGTATACAGATTTGCATTACATTTATATGTGTAAAAAAAAATTAGATAAATATGAAGAAAACACCAGTCCAGTCATGCTTGTGAGAGAACAGATACACAGGAAACTGAGTCAGAGCTCTAGATAAGAGGGAGTATTTGATGATAATAAAGGATAATTTTTCTTATTTCTCTTCCCAACCATATGTTGTGACCCCTTATCTGAACCGTCCCGTCAAAATGGTTCAGATGAGGGGTCACAACATATGTTTTTATGCAGAATTAACCAAAATTATCTCTTATTATCACCAAATACTCCCTCTTGTCTAGAGCTCTGTGAGTATTGTAAAACTTCTCAGAATTGGGACAGACAGCTCGGAACAAACCATGCAGACTTGGTAAGACTATACCAAAAGGAACAATCTGGTCAGGGCCGACACTGGTTTGTCAGATATTTCGTTCACAAGGTTGTTCCTATATGCAATGACTAAGTTCAAAAGGGGCATAACTTCTCAGTGATAAGACTGGTAAAGACAGAAATACAGGTCCATAGTTTTTTTATGTAAATTCCATACATGAAATTTCAAGATCCAAATTCCCTGACTTTTCCTAGAATTTCCCAATTTCCCTGACCAATCACAAAATTCCCTGAATTTTCCCCTGACCCAGAAAAAAATTCACCGACATTTTTCCCGACCATGGCAACCCTAAGCAGAGCTGCTTTCCCTGAAAGTGTACCCTTTCACCAATTGCAATCAAAACTTGCATTTATCGCAGGCTTTGATGAGCTGCACAATTATGAGAGAACAGACATTACTTCTAGTCCTAGTTGTTAAAGACTTGGACTTCCTCCTAGCACTTTTATTCTTCTTTTCTTCAATTTCTTTCTTCTTTTCCACCCTCTCTTGTTTCCGCTTTTCTTTTTTCTCCAATTTTTCTCTCTTCCTCTTATCTACATCTAGCTCCTCTCCTGAGCTCACGTCATCAAAGATACTGTCATCAAAATGTACTCTTTCTCCTGTTTAGAGATAAAATTAAAGTAACAAGAGCTTCGCAAGCGGTGCATAATACACCCATTTCAGTGTCATGAAGGAGTTACAGAATGAACAAGATTGTTTATAGAAGGATGGACAGGCAGAAAAACAGGGGAAACAACTCTGTAATTAATGACTGCAATGTTATTTAATTATCTAACACATCAAATACCGTTAGTATACCAAAAATCAGCTTCCAGGGTGAAGCAGCCCAGAAGTAGAGAAATGATGAAGTCAAACAAGGGAGATAATTCATTGAGTAAACTAGAGTACCATTCTTGGTCATTATACAGTCCCTTGGTAATATACACATCACCATAATATTTACAATGGTTAAGGAGTTACACAGTAAAACAGAAATTGATGCAAAGGCAGATAATTCAGGAAGTAAGCCAGAGTTGTTGTTCACGCTCATGATACATTGCCCCATTATTATACACATCCCTACAAAGTTTCATTAAAACATTTCAAAGGGTTAAGGAGTTATGGAGTGAATGGGGCTAGCCTAAAAAAAAATGATTAAAAGGCGGTTACTCCAAAATTAAGTGAGAGGGAACAACCATTCTTATATGTGATACACCGTCTTGTGATCATGCACATTGCTATAAAGTTTCATCAAGATATTCCAAATAGTTACTAAGTTATTGAATGCACAAGATTAGTATACACAAAAATAGCCTAAACAATCTAATCAAAGGGATGCAACTCCAAAACGAAGAAAGAGAGAGCAACCATTGTTATACGCCACACATTGTCGGACCCTCATACACATTGCTATGAAGTTTCATCAAGATATCCCGTATGTTACCTAGTTATGGGGCATACAGGCCTAGGAGGGCAAAAAATAATCAAAGGGGCATAACTGAGTGAGTGAGTGAACTCGGGTTTAACGTTCCACCAACAAAGAGGTCGTATGGAGACGGGACCTCGGTTTAAAGTCTCATCCGAAAAACCGGAGAAGCCGCGGATCGAACTTGCGACCCCTGGATTGGTAGTCTGGAGTGTTATCCACTACGCTACAGCCGCTCCTGGCATAACTGAGAAACTAAGAAAGGGGGAGCAACCATTACTGTATGCGACACTTTGTCCCATCCTAATATATATGCATACAAAATTTCATTAAGATATCTCAAATGGTTACTGAGATATGGTCACACTGGAGTGCACAAGAATGTTGACGGATGGACGGACAGCGCAATGCAATAATATGTCCGTTTTTTACAAAACGAGTGTATAAAAACTCTAAAAATTCACACACCATACTCATATACTGTAGACAAGATTATTTTAGACAATGTAGTGAACACAGTTTAAAAGAAAATATGGTAAAGTAAATATGCATTCAATATTTACTGGAGTTTTAATGTATTGAATTATGTAATATTATTTACCACATCAATGCAAGACAGCAAAACTGACATGAAACTTGCTGGCAGTCTTCCAAAAACAATAATAAAACTTGGAGTTAAATTAGGACTGAAATTTAAATCAATATGTTATTGGCATGGATAGGCTTTTATTTCCACCGGTGCCATCACAGACTCTGGTATAAATACATTTTTTTTTGTTGTAAAAATTTGGATAAACATATGCACAAAAGAGGAAGCTGGTGCCGAGAAGACAATATGAGATCTTTCCTTAACAGGGGAACTAACAAGACCTGTCTGCGTATAGGATAGCTTGCCTGCAGTGCCTTGCCCATCACATAAAAAACTTTGACGTAAAACTTTAAGTGTGACGACAACGCCAACGCCCACGCCTATGTCCAAGTGACAACAATAGCTCTCTGTACTTTAGTACAGGCAAGCTAAAAAGGATAAAAGCTTACTTAAAACCCTCTCTATAAGTCCATTGTTCTTTCTTTCCTCACTTTTGAACTTTTTCTGAAATCATGAAGAAACATAAAGCCATATGAGCCATTTCACAAAAAAAATATGCCACACTGCAGCATATCAGAAAAATTCTAAGTACATCTATTGGGACAGAGCAAACAGGGAAAACCCAAATCAGACAGCAAACAGTTCATACCCAGATAAGGCTACTCTCAGACAGTAAACAGTTCATACCCAGATAAGGCTACTCTCAGACAGCTAACAGTTCATACCCAGATAAGGCTACTCTCAGACAGCTAACAGTTCATACCCTCATAAGGCTACTCTCAGACAGCAAACAGTTCATACCCAGATAAGGCTACTCTCAGACAGTAAACAGTTCATACCCAGATAAGGCTACTCTCAGACAGCTAACAGTTCATACCCAGATAAGGCTACTCTCAGACAGCTAACAGTTCATACCCAGATAAGGCTACTCTCAGACAGCTAACAGTTCATACCCAGATAAGGCTACTCTCAGACAGCTAACAGTTCATACCCAGATAAGGCTACTCTCAGACAGTAAACAGTTCATACCCAGATAAGGCTACTCTCAGACAGTAAACAGTTCATACCCAGATAAGGCTACTCTCAGACAGTAAACAGTTCATACCCAGATAAGGCTACTCTCTGGGACACTTTCAAGGATGATTATGATTATTTAAGTTGTCCTGTTTTTAAAATGTTTATGGCAGTCAGATTAGCCTACAACCCTGCAATTTACCACTAATATATACTCAAAAAAAATATTAAAGGGTCAAACTTTTACCCCGCGATTTCTTGAACATTTCAAACATTTGGTAAAATAAATGATTTCCACCTTCCATTTCATGCATTTTACAAGTTTTGTACACATGAAGTTTGAAAATATAGCCTATATCTTGACCAAGTCCAGACTTCAATTCATACTACCCTCAAAATCAGAGTTTTTTGAAGTCCATAGGGAACACATTCACCAAAATTTTCGATTTCGCCAATTCATGAATTTTTTGGAAAGTTGCTCAATAGTCATCAAGTTTAATCATTTTTAAGGTCAGCAAGCTGTAAGAAGTTTAAAACTCATAACTATTTTAGAAGTTATTCCCGACCAAACGGACACACTATCAATTCTCTATGGGAATTCAAACAACTTTCATTTTAGGAGTAGTTTGACTTAAAGCTTGACATTAGTCAAGACAAAGGCTATAGGGTCAAGCTTCATGTGTATAATACTTGTAAAATGAATAAAATGGAAGGTAGAAATGATTTATTGTACCAAATGTTTGAAATGTTCCAGAAATCGCAGGGTAAAAGTTTGACCCTTTAATATTTTTTTTGAGTATATATTCTACAATATCCCAAGTCTACTTAAGAGCCCCGGTGGGTCAGTGAGTTAAGTGCTGGCCTGCTGATCTAGCAGTCCAGGGTTTGATACTCGCTGGAGGCTGATATCTTTTCAACTGTAAATGGGGTTTGATTGCACACAGCCTTTCATGAAAAGGATGTAAAATCACTAATCATCATCATCTATCTGAGGACTACAGAATGCAAAGAATCATCTTTCAAATCATGAAGGTACTCAAGCAGACATGAAAAAGATAAGAGAAATCCCATATATTTCTTGACCATTTTTATTTTCATTTATCCACTTATTGACATTTTTTTCCTGTTTTTTTTTTAAGGAGCAGCAGTAGCTCAGTGGGCTAAGAGCTGGCCGATTGATCTAGTTGTCGCAAGTTCGAGACCCGCTAAAAAAAATTTCCATCGTAAACAGGGTTCCATTGCACACAGCCTTTCATTATCACCCTCCCAACGTCCTGATTTTACTGAAATGCTGTTGAAAGGATGTAAAATTGCAAGTCATCCATCCTTTTTTTTTAAACTAAAAACATGGTAACTAATAGGGCCCCACCTTAATGGGACTGTTGATGGCATGTAAGTCATATGTGCTGAACCAGAAATAACAATAACAGCTTTCAATTTAAAATGCTGATGGTGGGTTCTTGTTCTCTGCATTTCAAATGATGATGCTTTGTATTTGTACCAAATTTCCCGAAAATATCTCATATAGTTTCAGAGTTACAGGGTGGACACTATTTCCATACTACAATTTACAAAGGGGCAAAATTCCATCAAAATTTAGGTGGAGTTACTGTTCTTGTTCTATGCATGTTGTCTGATAATGCTCTATATTTGGACCAAGTTTCGGGAAAATATCTCATCTAGTTCCAGAGTTATGGAGCGGACATGATTTCCATACTAAATTTACAAAGGAGCATATTCTGTAAAAGATGTAGATGAAGTTACGGTTCTTATTCTCTGCATGTCGTCTGATGATTTTTTATATTTGTACCAAGTTTCGTGAAAATATCTCATATAGTTTCAGAGTTATGGAGCGGACACAATTTCTGTACTAAAATTTACAAAGGGGCATAATTCCATCAAAAATGTAGGTGGCGTTACAGTTCTTGTTTTCTGCACATCGTCTGGTGATACTTTAAATTTATACCATGTTTCGCGAAAATATCTCAATTGGTTTCAGAGATATGGACCGGACAAGATTTCCATACTAAAATTTACAAAGGGGCATAATTCTGTATAAGATGTAGACGGAGTTACATTTTTTATTTTCTGCACATCATCTGATAATGCTTTACATTTGTACCTAGTTTTGCGTAAATATCTCATATAGTTTCAGAGTTATGAAGGACACAATTTCTGTACTAAAATTAACAAAGGGGCATAATTCCTTCAAAAATGTATGTGGAGTTACAGTTCTTGTTGTCTGCACGTGGTCTGATGATGCTTTATATTTGTACCATGTTTCGCAAAAATATCTCAATTGGTTTCAGAGATATGGACGGGACAAGATTTCCATACTAAAATTTTCAAAGAGGACATAATTCCGTAAAAAATGTATGTGGAGTTACGGTTCTTGTTCTCTGCATGTTGTCTAATGATGCTTTATATTTGTACCAAATTTCGTGAAAATATCTCAATTGGTTTCAGAGATATGGACCAGACACGAAATGCTGACGACGGACAGACAGACGGATGGACAAGGTGATTACTATAGGGCCTCCTCCTACTTCGTCTGGCGGGGCCCTTAAAATCTTACTTGCTTATAGCTTTGTAAAAGTATGTGTGCTGAAATCATAGTCCTCTAAAAAGACCATGATGTGTGTTTTACTGGAGAATGTGCCCTAATACGGTTAAATACAGTATGTGTAAACACCACTAATTTGTTATGACTAGGTGAAAATGCCATCGTTGTTTAATAACCAAGCCTACCTTGATTTCAAATCTCTTTCTATTTGGAAGCATCTTCTGAATGAGAAAGAAGTCTATCCCAACCATTGCTAAAGCTTTATAAAACTTGGCAGTTTCTGAAAAAATATACAAAATTTTATAAAACTTTAATAAAAAGTAGGATAAGATTTTATGTTCTGAAAAATGTTTCATTTCAGTGAGTTTTATGCACATGTACACAAGATGCTTTGCTTGAAAAACTAGAGCAAGTGAGCAGGGGCTCATGTATACCCCTGACAGGCAACGCCTAATGAAACCACCACCTTATGAAACTACTGCCTAATGAAACCAATCTTATACATGGTTTGAACCAAGAAGTAAACTTAGTCACCTATCAAATGGTTCCATCAAAGTATATTACAAATATCAGCAAAGAGTACCAACTTAACACAAAACTTTAATGTAAACATATAAGCCTGTGCCCATTACCTTGGTCAGCAGCAGCATCCAGATGATGTCAGCTAATCTGCATGACCATAGAAGTAAACTTAGTCATATATCAAAAAGGTTTCAACAAAGGATGTTGGAAATATAAACAAAGAATATAAACTTAACACAAAACTTTAATGTAAATATACAAGTCTGTGACTTTGACCTTTGGTAAGCAGCTATGAACCTAAAAGAAAACCTAATCAAATATCAAAAGGTTCCATCAAAAGATATTGGAAATACAAAAGAAGAATATAAACTTAACACAAAACTTAAACACATGTTTAAGTCTGTGACGTTGACTATAGGTCAGCAGCAGCATCCAAATGATGTCAAGTATTCTGCATGAACATTTAAGTAAACCTAGTCATATATCAAAAGGTTTCATTGAAGGATGTTGGAAATATAAGCAAAGAATATAAACTTAACGCAAAACTTAAACACAATTACACAATTCTGTGACCTTGACTTTTGGTAAGCAGCAGCCTCCAGATGATGTATACTACTCTGTGTGAACCTAAAATTAACCCTAGTCAAATATCAAAAGGTTGCATCAATGGATATGAGAAATATAAAAGTAGACTATAAACTTAATGCAAAACTTCAACGCATATGTTTAAGCCTGTGACCTTGACCTTACGTCAGCAGCAGCATCCAGATGATGATAAGTATTCTGCTTGAACCTGTAAGTAAATCTAGGCACATACCAACAGGCTTCACCAAAGACTATTGGAAACATAAGCAAAATTAAAAACTTAACACAAAACTTTAACGCAAATGTTTAAGTCTGTGGCCTTGACCTTACGTCAGCAGCAGCATCCAGATGATGATAAGTTTTCTGCTTGAACCTGTAAGTAAATCTAGGCACATACCAACAGGCTTCATCAAAGGATATTGGAAACATAAGCAGAATTAAAAACTTAATGCAAAACTTAAATGCAAATGCTAACGGACGTACGCATGCATGAATGGATGAACGGATGGACTGACAGACAGATGAACCGACGGAAAGACGAAAACTATATACCCCTCGACATACTTTGTTAGATGGCCACATCCAACATAGTTAGCTCAACACTGCTTTTACAACTGCAGATAAAAGTTGAATATTTTATAGACAAGTTTAAGCATTTGAATAACAAACTGGCTATCTTATAGGTCTTGCTTAGATGTCAGTTTTTGGTAAGTAGGTCATTGTGACCTTGTTTTTCAGGGGGCAAACAAGTAGGGCTGGGCGCATGCACTGATGATTTCTTGGGCCTGAGGATTACAAAAATTGTGATAAAGGGACAAGCTCAAAAACTTGTTAGGGTGTCCTCTTTTGCAAAAGTTGGTCACTAGTTTTGTGGCAGCTGCCTAAAACATTGTAGCATATATAAGTGACTTAGTTTTTAAGGTTCTAGTATAAAAATCAAGACAGGCCTGTATATGGATAAATGGATGGACAGACATATAGAGATTACCAACACTAAATGGATGACTACGCCTTGTTGATCCCAAGCAGATTCAACAATAAAGAGCCAATCTACATGTTTTGAATGTGAAACTTCATAAAAAAAATCATTCTTAATTCTAAACTTGCTTTCTGCTGAAGCTGAACAGGTTGGCAAACAGGATCTTTCAAGATTCCAGAGTGGTTTTCATATACTTCTGATAAGATTTAACTTATCTTCCCCATAAATGACAAGATTTCACACAATCTGGTGACTTTAGGATTTCTAAAACTTACTCTGTCTTTTCTCAACCGAATGTTGTCTGTTAAATGAGCTATCGTATGATGTTTTCTCATGAAACAAAAAGCAATGTCTCTAAATAACAGAATTCTCTATTTTCTTCCAAACTCAGTGAAGTCCTCATTGTCCACTACATTAATTACATGTAATTGGTTATAAGATGGCAGTTTTCACCCTCTAAAATGGCCCCAAACTTCTCAACCAATTTTTGTCATTATGCTAAGATGTGGGCTTTTATTCCTTTCAAAATAGTCCCAAAAATCTAGATCCATCTCAAGAAGTGGATCTAGATATCTAGACTGTTTAGAGAGGGAACAAAATGTCTTATAATCAGTAAACAGGGTACTGACTATGTAATTTTGCTGTGTTTCTTTAATAACATGCTACAAAAATGAGTCCATGTTTTTTTGCCAGTTTCGCCAGGGGGAACAACTTTTGAGACTTCCTGTTTGCTTTCCTGGAGGACTCAGCCCTTTTGAAATGGGGTCTAATCCCATAATCCCAAAGGAAAGAATTTGTTCCTAGAGGAGTAAACTCTTTCCATTAAGAACTGATTCCTTTTGCAAAGGTAGGTAAAAATGAAATAGACTTACTTCCCCTGAAAGGTTCAAACACACCTTAAGTGCATGCACACTTGCCATGTGCAAAAATGACAAACATTAACACACCTCTAACAGTTGTACTGAGTATTTCACTAGGCTCAATACTCCTACCTTTTTCACTCCATCTCCTAGACCTCCGATTAGCCCGGAAGGTTCCATATGTCGTGAACATCTCAGTTTCATCAATAGGCGCATCCTCTTGACTGACACCTTTATCTTCCAAGGTGTTCTTGACTACCAAGCTGAAATAACCAGTATCTGATAAAAGCTTGTTCATCTATTAAAAGGAATTTCAATTTTCTCATGTCTATGAAAGCCTGAATAACCAGGAGTCATATGCAATATACACAGAATGTAGATGTTGATGTTAACCTTGCTATTGGTCACTGTCATTCAGACTTTCCTGAACTGCTGAAAAAGGTCATTCATTTCTTATATTTACACACTTTTCTCTCATAAATTGACAAAAGTTTCGAATCCAAGACTAAAAAATTTTCAGTTTCCAATCAAATTACAAGAAACGACACTTGTTTGAATGCTGAGCAAAGTTGTATGTGTAGATGTGATTACTGCTGAAGTATGAAGTAAACTGGTTCCTAAAAGTTCCTGTAAGGCTTTATTTTGCAGTTTTTTTATTTATTGATAGACTTTAATACAATATAACACAAATTTTAAACCTCCCCGGAATGACTCACTGTGTTCCGTGAAAGTACAAATGGCTGAATAATGCCTAATCAACCCTGAATGTCTAACAGTTGAATGAATTGTTATATTCTGCACACCATCATTTCAGCACATTGTCCTCGTACTTTAATCTTAGTTTGGCTCAAGTGTCTTTTATTGTTCTAATATATATATTCCAATATTATAAGACGGTCCTCATAGGGCAAATAGAATTATCAGAACTCAAGAATGAAAAGGGCAAATACAAAACTTAGTATGACAATGTTTAGGGAGTCCTAATAGAGTTTTTACAGTGTTCTTGTATTTTTGTGGAGATAATCATAGAACAAAGATAATGGAAAATATAAGTGGTAAATACAAGTAACAGTAAACATTGTACACATCATTTATCATGGGAGAGACACCAAGGTTGGTCGGTAAATTCCACCCCCGGAATTTACCGGTGGAATTTACCGTTATTTACCGGTCTGGAAAATACTTCCAAAGTGGAAAATACTGGCAAATACTGGTCGATTGAACTTTTTCACCTTTGAATCTTGCTAAAACCAAAACAAAGGTAACTTAAAATGATATATATTCAAACTAAATGACTTAAAGATGTTTTAGTTAATTTCTATATTAAATATGAAGTTAGTTTATCATCATAAAGAACTAGAACTGTCGGAGAATCCGACTATACCCCCGCTTAACTGCTTAAATCAAATGGTGTTATTTTCGTTACAAAATGCATAGAGAGAGAACTCATTGTCACCATGTATACAAAATATCAATATTCAACATAAATCCCTTTCTATGTAATATGGAATAAAATCATTTCACATTGACAGAAAGAAAAAATAATAAATACATGCAAGACATAAGTCTTTATCAGTCTGTATACCAAAATTAATGTGAACATTGAAACTTGAATGGTTGCTGTGAAATCTTTTACAAAAAATTGCATTATTCAAAGTCAGGAGAGAAAGAAAATTGGAAAAATATAGGGAAGAATAAGCAGGAGAAGGCTGGTTCTCAATCCCACTATACAACAAGGTATCATCAACCTGCATACAAAATATCCCTACTCTAACTTACAGAATCTGATGCATAGAAATCTTTTGCAAAAATTGCATTATTCAAAGTAAAGAGAGAAAGAAAATCTGACATATACATGGAAGAATATGCAGGAGAAGGCTGGTTCTCAATCCCACGATACAGGAAGTCATCATCAACCTGCATACCAAATATGTCTACTCTAGCTAGCACGGTTGTGGAGGAATCTTTGACGAAAAATTTCATTATTCAAAGTATAAAAAGAAAGAAAATCAAATAAATACAGGGAAGAATAAGTGGGAGAAAGCCGGTTTGCAATCCCACATTGCAATAACTTGTCATTAACCTGCATACCAAATATGACTACTCTAGCTTGCATTGTTGTGGAGAAATCTTTGACGAAAAATTTCATTATTCAAAGTATGGAAAGAAAGAAAATTGGACAAATACAGGGAAGAATAAGTAGAAGCCTGGTTCTCAATCCCAGGATACAACATGTCCTCATCAACCTGCATACCAAATATGACTACTCTAGCTTCCACGGTTGTGGAGAAATCTTTGACGAAAAATTTCATTATTCAAAGTATGGAAAGAAAGAAAATCGGAGAAATACAAGGAAGAATAAGCAGGAGAAGCCTGGTTCTCAATCCCACTATACAACATGTCGTCATCGACCTGCATACCAAATATGACTACTCTAGCTTCCACAGTTGTGGAGAAATCTTTGACAAAAATTTCATTATTCAAAGTATGGAAAGAAAGAAAATTGGACAAATACATGGAAGAATAAGCAGGAGATGCCTGGTTCTCAATCCCACGATACAACATGTCGTCATTGACCTGCATACCAAATATGACTACTCTAGCTTCCACAGTTGTGGAGAAATCTTTGACGAAAAATTTCATTATTCAAAGTATGGAAAGAAAGAAAATTGGACAAATACATGGAAGAATAAGCAGGAGAAGCCTGGTTCTCAATCCCACTATACAACATGTCGTCATTGACCTGCATACCAAATATGACCAATCTAGCTTGCACAGTTGTGGAGAAATCTTTGACAAAAATTTCATTATTCAAAGTATGGTAAGAAAGAAAATCGAACAAATACAGGGAAGAATGAGCAGGAGAAGGCTGGTTCTCAATCCCACGATACAACATGTCTTCATCAACCCGCATACCAAATATGACCACTCTAGCTTGCACGCTTGTGGAGAAATCTTTGACGAAAAATTTCATTATTCAAAGTATGGAAAGAAAGAAAATCGGACAAATAAAGGGAAGAATAAGCAGGAGAAGCCTGGTTCTCAATCCCACGATATAACATGTTGTCATCAACCTGCATACCAAATATGACCACTCTAGCTTGCAAGGTTGTGGAGAAATCTTTGACGAAAAATTTCATTATTCAAAGTATGGAAAGAAAGAACATCGGAGAAATACAGGGAAGAATAAGCAGGAGAAGCCTGGTTCTCAATCCCACGATACATCATGTCGTCATCAACCTGTATACCAAATATGACTACTCTAGCTTGCACGGTTGTGGATGAGCAGGAAAAGGCTGGTTCTCAATCCCACGATACAACATGTCGTCATCAACCCACATACCAAATATGACCAATCTAGCTTGCACGGTTGTGGAGAAATCTTTGACGAAAAATTTCATTATTCAAAGTATGGAAAGAAAGAAAATCGGAGAAATACAGGGAAGAATAAGCAGGAGAAGCCTGGTTCTCAATCCCACGATATAACATGTTGTCATCAACCTGCATACAAAATATGACCACTCTAGCTTGCACGGTTGTGGAGAAATCTTTGACAAAAAATTTCATTATTCAAAGTATGGAAAGAAAGAAAATCGGAGAAATACAGGGAAGAATAAGCAGGAGAAGCCTGGTTCTCAATCCCACGATACATTATGTCGTCATCAACCTGTATACCAAATATGACTACTCTAGCTTGCACGGTTGTGGAGAAATCTTTGACGAAAAAAGGGGACGGAAGGACGGACGGACGGATGGACAGACGGACGGAAGGAAGGACGGACGGACGGACAGATGTAAACCAGTATACCCCCCACTTTTTCAAAGCGGGGGTATAATAACTAGAGCAAGTGAGCAGGGGCTCACGTATACCCCCGACCAGTGCCACCGCCTAATGAAAACTGAAGGATGTTGGAAATATAAGCAAAAATATAAACTTAATGCAAAACTTTAACGCATATACACAAGTCTGTGACCTTGACCTTTGGTAAGCAGCAGCATCCAGATGATGTAAACTACTCTGTATGAACCTAAAAGTAACCCTAGTCAAATATCAAAAGGTTCAATCAAAGGATATAAGAAATATAAAAGACTATAAACTTAACGCAAAACTTTAACGCAAATGTTTATGTCTGTGACCTTGACCTTAGGTCAGCAGCAGCATCCAGATGATGATAAGTATTCTGCTTAAACCTGTAAGTAAATCTAGGCACATACCAACAGGCTTCATCAAAGGATATTGGAAACATAAGCAAAATTAAAAACTTAACGCAAAACTTTAACGCAAATGTTTAAGTCTGTGGCCTTGACCTTTGGTCAGCAGCAGCATCCAGATGATGATAAGTATTCTGCTTAAACCTGTAAGTAAATCTAGGCACATACCAACAGGCTTCATCAAAGGATATTGGAAACATAAGCAAAATTAAAAACTTAACGCAAAACTTTAACGCAAATGTTAACGGACGGACGGACGCACACACGGACGAACGGACAGACAGACGGAAAAACGGACGAACGGACGGAAAGACGAAAACTATATACCCCTCGACATACATGTCGGGGTATAATAAAGTGTTTCACAAATTATGCAGGTTGAAACAGCCAAAATGTGGCTTTAAGACAAAAAATTTGACAATTTCACAAGTATGGACAGTATCTTGATTCAACTTCATTATTTGTCCTTAACTCAACAGCATAAAAATACAGGTAAGAAATTACAGGTAAATTCACCTATGCACCTGGCCAGTCACCTGTGACACCCAATTTGCAAGACCATGTCTAAATTGTTAAAACAACAAGTTTCAAAACAATGTTTATTTAAGGGAGCAGAGTATCCCTTGGGGCAAGGATGGAACCAATAAGTTGTCAGAATCTGTTTTATATATAGGTTAGACATTTTTTCAAGGTGAAGTACATAGAGGTGTTATTGGTATGGTTTGAGCTTTATAATGGCTTCAACCCTCGAATACATTTATAGCAGTAAGATAATAATTTGTCATAATCAGTCCTAAAGCTGAATCATCACACATCATTACCAAACTACTATTCACCATAGGCCAAAAGATCCTATGCTGTTGTTGACCAAGACAACAAGACCAGTGCCAGATGTATTGACTGCAAAACAGTAATTAGTGCCAAAGCTACATGACTCCAAGCCCACAGAGAGAAATGTCCAGCTAGGAAACAGGCTATTTTTTCCCCTAAAACAAAGTTCAAAATTTCACAGACTAGATAAACTATTAAATAAATAAGTAGATACAATTGTTAAACTTCAGTATAAATATTAAGTCAGTTGACCAGCATAACTGAAATACCCCTATGGATTTTGAGTGTAGGTTATTGTATAAATTCCAGGCTGGCCAATTCAGTCAACCAGTATTTGCCGGTATTTTCCAGTATTTACCGGTAAATACCGCCGGCATGGAAAATACTCATATTTGCCGGCATTTTGCCAACCTTGAGAGACACTGACAAACACAAATATTCTGCCATAATAATGATTACTAACTTTGGTAACAATGGTGATGACTTATTTGTTATACCATAACTGATAATTTTATATACGATGTTCACTGCATTACCTATATTTGCTACTATGGGTCCAAACCTAAAACCTTTAAGCCCTAAAATTGAAAACAGTTGAAACTGAGTGAGCCACCTCACCCGGATCTACACTGCTTGCCCTAATTTCTCTGAATTCTCAATATAATATTGCTTGAATGAAACATACTGAAAATTTTGAAGATGTCCATTTTGTCCTCTGCTATTGGTGCTCCAAGGATTAAAGAAATGCTCACCTCTGCTCATTGATAACAATGTTTCCGTCAGGTCCAATAGTCACCTGTGGCACCGGCATGGCCTCGTCTTCATCCAAATCAACATCATCATCATCAGGAGGTGGTTTTTCCTCATTTTCCTTCTCGACAGCTTTTTCTTTTACTTCAACAGGTTTCTTCTCTTTCACCCTGAAAAGTAGTTAAATAATACATTTCAAAGACAGAGGGCCCAAAGCTGTAACTGTTTACCTCCACAGTTATACAGTTATATGTAGACACACCAAATATCACAGCCCAGTTCTTAACAACTACAGACATCATTAGTTAATAATGAGACATTCCCTTTTCAATGGTATTGTACACATACAAGAAAAGACTTTTTATAAAACAATGTCAGGAGCTTTATTAGGTTAACAATCCTTTGAACACCTGGGCCCAGGATAATATATCAGTGCACTTCAACAAGGATTCTATGGAAAGTTTTATCATTGAGGTACACCAAGAGCGGAGCTGAGTGCAGTAGGTATACAGGGTGTTAAGAAAGTTCAAAGACATTACAATATTGCTTATTACTTCAGAAGTTACATTCATAAAATCTTTAAACTTTACAGGTTTCAAGAACTATTCAATATCAAAAGACCCACAATGTTACAACTTTTACAATGGCACTTTACTGTAATAAAATTAGCAGGTCATACCCAAGGTGTCAAAGTGGCTTGCTATTTATCATGGATTTTACGCATAAAGGTGTGGCATATTAAACTGTTATTTATTCCTATTCCTCAGTGATTCATCATTTTAGAACTAACTTAAATGACAGAGACTAAGCCAAACAGTATTTTATTGGTTACAGCTTGTAAGGAATCATAGACAACATGCACATTTTGACGGTAACGGGTCGTTTCGGCCTTCTTCCCGTTCGGCCCCGGGTCGTTTCGGCCTTATTCCCTTTCGGCCTGGGTCGTTTCGGCCCGATTTCCGGGGTGGGTCGTTTCGGCCCAATTTTAGCGGGTCGTTTCGGCCTGTCTTATCTATCTATCTATCTGGCCTGCATATATATCATATATCTATCTATCTGAATGGCCTGCATATGTATGTATGTATGTATGTATGTATGTATGTATGTATGTATGTATGTATGTATGTATGTATGTATGTATGTATCTGGACTGCATATCTATCTATCTATCTATCTATCTATCTATCTATCTATCTATCTATCTATCTATCTATCCGAGGACAGGCGAGACACACCATTGTTACATAATTTGTTTTCCATTTAATCTCTAATTTTCCTTTGATGCCTAATTATCTTTATCGGTTGCCATTTAGTAATGTTTGTACTGTCACTGGTTCTTTAATCACCTATTTTCAAAATGTTTTAACTACCCTGTATGCTTATTAATTCAGAGGTGTGAAAATTATTTCATTGTAAATAAGTTCTTGAAAGGCGGGATTTTAAAGAGAAAAGATTTCTTTAATTGCTAAAGACAAGTCTGGAAGAATTTCTTTTACGCGCCGACAACGAGGTATAAATACTCGGAGAAATTCTCCCCAGCATCACAACCTTGGAAAAAATAGTATTACTAAATAATTAAGGCCGAAACAACTCACCCATAAAATCGGGCCGAAACGACCCACGTTTGAAATTGGGCCGAAACGACCCACCTAGTTGGGCCGAAATGACTCACCCCGGAAATCGGGCCGAAACGACCCAGGCCGAATCGACCCAGGCCGAAGGGGAATAAGGCCGAAACAACCCGGATTCCATTTTGACAGATGATTCACTGACATGAAAAAGCAGATGGGACATTAATATTTTGCAAAGGGGGTGGGGGTAATGAATTAACATCTGAAAAGAAACTTGAAATCAAAAGTTGACATTAAATCATTTATATCACGATGTGAGTCTTAGAGATAAGGCAGACAAGAATAAAATTTCGGAATATACGTGGTGTATCTGTAAATTATCATATATTTGAAATTTTACCACCAAAAAGTCAAATTATGCAAATGTGTTGATAAAATAGCATTTCTATTACAATAATGCATCTAAATGGCAAGAAAATTTGTTAATTACAGAGGGTTTTACCCAAGTATAAAATATTTCAAGAGTTTTCTATACAATGTCATATTCTTACCAAATTTGTTTCAAAACAATATTAAGGGTTTCGTGCAAAATTTAATGTAAAATGAATCTGAAGTTAAATCTAAAGAGTAACTTGTTAAGAGTGATTTTGCAAAAAAGTATGAAAAGAAAAATCACAGCAAATGGTTATGCTCGATGTGAGAACAAATCTAAGAATAAGAGACTAAAAGAAATCTGCAAAATGCATCTGTGTTTACAAATACTGATACAGATTCTATCCCTCCCCGCTAAAATTTAATGTTTCAATTGAGAATGGGGGTACCCTTTCGATTTAGTCAGAAATTCCGTAGTAAACCGTCGGAAAATAATAAAAACTAAAACGAAAAAACTCACTATTATATTCCCTGCAATCCCAGTACTTATACATCTTAGTATTTCTATTAGTTTTGAAAAACCAAGCTCTTAAGATGCTGAACTCTAATGCAAATCAAAATTTTGCCTTCACCAATGTGAACCCTGTAGAAGGTGTGTCCATGGAAATTCAGATTTTCTCGTCATTTTGAAATCGAAAAAAGAATTTATGTGTTGCATATCATTGATTATGCTTCCTATCTCACACTTACAAAGTTTTGCTAAAATCACAACATTATTGAGATTTCAGTGTAAGTTTAAATAATGTCCACAAACTTTCTTAACACCCTGTACATTGCTAAATGATAAAACTAATGCTGAAAAGACACTGGTCACTACATCCCTTCTGCTTACAACAAAAATACTCCCACCTAAAATTGCCCTAATATAGATTATTCTAATATGTTGTTCACAATGTTTTCCTCATTTGACCATACAGTAAGCTGTGCCATTTAAAACTTTGATAACTCACACTGCTGAATGTGCTGTGTGCAAATTCCCACCATGCTGATGTCCGCTGTGAAGATTTACTTCTGTCAACAGCCACCTCAAAACAGTCCTTAAGAAAATGTTGAAATACATAATAATGTCAGAAGGCGCCATGGTTGAGTGTTTAGAGTGACTCATTTATGGTGCAGAAAGTTGCCAGAAGGTTGTGAGATTGCACCCAGTTTTTGCCACAACTGGTTAACTCTCTCTGTCATCGCAGCAGTAAATGGGTACTTTTTTCCAATCAGGGAAGAATAAGGCAGCCAAAGGAGAGGGATGGGCTCCACCTGCTGTGCCAAAGATACAGTGGGCCTCTAACCACCACTGTCCTTACGGCTATTAGGCTACGGGAAACCTTTACCTTTTTTACATGTAATATTGTATTTCAATCAGTATAATGTTAAATTTAAAATGAAATTTCTTTACCAGTAAATTATTGCTAATTAACAGATTGTTATGAGGATGTGACTATTCTCCCCAGCTTCGGGATTGCCAAATTAATATTTCAGGATGTGTCCTCCGACATTGTGTGTTAATCAGCAATAATTCACTGGTAAAGAAAAATTACTACATGTAATTTAACAAGAATTCCACGGAATGCTATGTCGCACCTGCTGTGTGCCTTCACATGAAGAACTCAATGAATATACCAAGTGGTTCTGGAGAAAAAAGTTGATTTTATTGGTTTTGCTATTTTTAGTAACAGTGACCATCTTGGATTCTCGACCCGCCTGAATTTTATCATTCTGAAGCCCTGCAGTCTGACCATGCTGCATGTGAAATTTGAGAACCATGGATGCAGTGGTTTGAGAGAATAAGTCATTTGAATGGACTAAAATTCTATGGTCGACGTAAATTATTCTAGAGTCGACGTAAGGTCACTGTGACCTAATTCCGCTATAGATTTTTTTCCGTTTTGATAATTCTAAATAATAAGGTCCAACTTATGCTTCATTCAAAATTTCAGCCAAATAAACCAAGTGGTTCCGGAGAAAACTTGATTTTATTGGTTTTGCTATTTTTAGTAACAGCGACCATCTTTGATTCTCAACCCGCCCGAATTTTACCATTCTGAAGCTCTCAGTCTGACCATGCTGCATGTGAAATTTCAGAACCATGGATGCAGTGGTTTGAGAGAATAAGTCATTTGAATGGACTTAAATGCTAGGGTCGACGTAAATTATTCTAGGGTCGACGTAAGGTTACTGTGACCTAATTCCGCTACAGATTTTTTTCGTTTTGATAATTCTGAATACCAAGGTGCGACTTATGCCTCATACAAAATTTCAGCCAAATATACCAAGTGGTTCTTGAGAAAACATTGATTTTAATGGTTTTGCTATTTTTAGTAATGGCAGCTCTCTTGGATTCTCGACCCGCCTGAATTTTACTATTCTGAAGCCCTGCTGTCTGATCATGCTGCATGTGAAATTTGAGAACCATGGATGCAGTGGTTTCAGAGAATAAGTCGTTTGAATGGATTAAAATGCTAGGGTTGATGTAAATTGTGAACGGAAGGACAGACAGGCTGACGTACGGAAAACCGGACGCCTATATCGCACCTTGCTAAAGCAGGTGCGACAATAACATAACCATGTACAGGAACCCAGAAACATTTTTACTTACTTCATTGGGTTACTGGAAGGGTTCCAGTGAATCAGATCCCTCATTCTCATTGTGCCCCTGTCTGGGGGTTTGTCTGTTGGAGCAAGTACTTTCGGCTTTTTTACCCTCTTTGGTGGCGGGGGCTGTAAATCATCAGTAAAATAAAGGTCTAAAAATTATCTGGTCTGACTTTTCAAAGTATCGTAAGCTTAATAACGAAGTTGTTGGTCTAGGATTCTCTAAGTCTTCTATTACACACAAAATCAATTATGATCCTGATATTTTTTGCTGACCAAATATGGGGAGCTTTTGCACCACCTCACATTTTGTCGGCAAAAACAGGCTTTGCTATTCAATGTAAAATGTTTGAAGTTAACTAACAACTTGATTAGTTTTGAACAACTTGGCCCAGATTAGCATCACATGACAGGGCATGTGCAAACAGGGACTAGGATCAACTAGTGCATCTGAGCTGTCTGATCAGCCTTAAACAAAGACTCTGACCAGACTGATCTCAGTGTTTGCTGGGCCCACATGCCACTGTGCTTTTGTTGTCTTTTTTGTTGTGTGGCACCCCAGTTATGGTAACCATGAAGCTGATACTCACCTGTGCATGTCCCTCTGAAGTACTGACTGTCCTAGGTCTTGCCCACTTATCCTTCTCTCCGGTCAACAGTTTCCCACCAGATTTCATTGGGGACACCTGCATCGGATGAGACATAGAAGCCTTCTGTGGAGATTTTGGTAACGTAGGTTTGGGATGTATAAAGGTATGTTTGATTGGTGAGTTCTCTGCCAAGTCATCAATGTGGGGAGCAGGCCCTGCAGCAGAGGCAGTTGTATCAGCAACAGAATCAGAGGTACTGGGTGTTGGTGGTGGTGGCAATATTGCTGAGCTAGACAACAGAGAGAAATTAAAATGATTAACACTTTATGTACCACAAATGAAATTATTTGAATTTGCATACATAGTAGATCTGAAAGAGGCGGCTCATAATGAGTCATCACATCTGGATTTACACTCTTTGGCTCTAGTCTTTGAATTTTCAATGCGATTAACTTAAACATAACATCTTTTTTAATTTGCAGACGTAAATTTTGTTGATGGCTTGTTTGGTGCTTTAAGCTTTAAAGATAAAGTTTACATGTACATCCACAAGAGATATCACCCTAATCAGGAGTACTTGCATTTTTTTGTAACAAATGGGGCTATTCTTAAAAGAAAGAATTTGCTCCCACAGGGGAGCAAAGTCTTTCATTTAAGAGCAGCCCATTATGGGAGGGCTTATTCTATCACCTCGTATATGCCTCTTCTGTTAGACTAAAAAATTTAATAAGGATTACTGTTTGAACTGTCTTAGGTTTGAAGGCAGTGTTTTTATTTCAAATGCAATCTTTCCTCTAAGTAACTTTCTAGAAAACTGTTGATTTGGCACTACATGGAAATTGTACTCACAGTTTGTTTACATAAGAGCATGTAATTCATATGCTTCATCACCTTGACTTAAAACCCCACCATGTGCATCAGACAGGAAATGTGTCCAAAGTACACCATACACCCGTCTTATGCTTTATCACAATACCTGTCAGCTGTAACAACAAGAATTATTTTGTGAAACGATGCCTCTCACGCGTCTAGGCATTGTCACAAAGAGCCTCCTAGAAGTCTGAAAACTCAACAGAAGTTCATGCTAGTGCTGCCAACCTTAGAAAAGCAATATCTATGTCTCAGTTTCTTCTTGTTGTAGGTGAGACAAAAAATTTGAACAGGGTCAAACTGATTATAGATGCACATGAACAGAGACACAGAGACAAGAGCATACCTAGTACATGCCTCATGGCAATGGCAGGGGATACAAAGATCACACAAAGAGCAGACAGTGTGAAATCCATGTTAGGTATCACATCAATTCTAGATATTGGACACTTAAAGTAATTACCGTAGTTGTCCTAAAATGTGTAGTTTGGTTCTTCAATACAGTAATACATCTAAAATATGCAGGTGGCATGGCAAGCAGTGGAAACCCTGATCAGACTGCTTCTTCAACAGCAGTCTGATCCAGGTTTCCACTGTTTGGTCAAACATATTTGTCTCCATATTTAGAATTTTTACAATATGGGTAAGCTGATACCTGTCTTCACTATTGTCAATCCCTGCTCCAGAGTTTTCTTCCCCACTGGGCCTGAAAGGAATATTACAAGAAGAGAGTAATAAACAAATTCCAACAGAATTCCGGTACACATATATACCATATCATGATAATTTGGCCCACAAACTTTAACTCAGTCCTATGTAATGCTGCCACAAGATGTATTTTGCCTAGCAGAAAGAACAACCCCAATATCAGGAGCTGTCTTATAAGATGGATCTAGATTTCTGCCGCGAGTGTAGTTGTGTTGCAGGAGAAGCCAGATACTTTATAGTCTTATAGAAAAAGAAAATGCTTCATCAAACTGCACCTCATTTCTCCAACTTTGTGATGTGGTATCGATTCTCAAGACTTGCCTCACTGTGACTATTCCAATAAGATCCAACAATGTATTGTATGTTTATCAGAACGTTGAAAAACTTATCTACAATTTGAAAGTGTCAGAGTGGAGGACCCTGACTTCCTCTTTGGTCTCAATAACATTTTTTTTTCTTTTTGGATTCCTGAACTCATGTACTGCTATATGCACTATTTCCTAAGTTGTCATGAATAAAAGTACTGCTGTTTTAGCTTAGCCCCAATAAGAGTATCCACCAAACAGACCACTGGTAAACAAGTGCCCAGACCAACTGCTCATAGAAAAATATATCAACTTTTGTCAAGGCTGTTCGGATGAGGGGTCACAATGTATGTTTGTATGCAGACTTAAATGTCCAAACAGGGTAAAGTGTAGACTTACTTGGGTCTTTTTCTTCCTGCATCTTGAATGTTTGGTTTAGCTTTGGGAAGCCTTGCTCTACCAGCAGGTTTTGGATTTGGTTTGTCATTTTCTACTTGTTTAGGTTTATCATTGGTCAGCTCTGAACTGTCTGCATCTGGGGCATCATCTGGGTTTTCCAACAAATCACCTTCTTTCTGGGTACTTTCTTTGATCTCACTACCTTCATTTATGTACGTTTCTTTCCCAATTGTGTCTAATGCAGCATTCTGTATTGGTTTAGCAACCTCATTCACTGCAATTTCTCCCTCAGGTTGAGGTTCACTGTCTGTTGTCTTTTTCCTACTCTCATCTGTTTTCACACCTCTGGAACCAGCAATATTCACAGTTCCAAATCTTCTAAGCCTTGCTCTTGTTGGTGCTGATGCAGGCTTTTCAGCAGGTTTATTCAAAGTTTCAGAGTCTTTTTCTTGAAAAGTTTCATTTTTGTTTTGCCTATTGTTCTCAATGCCCTCTTTTTGTTCACTTGCTGATGCAGAATTTCTATCCACAGAGCTAGTTACCGGCTGTGTGACCTTTTGAGGGACGGGTTCATTCACAGGAGAATTAGCTCTTATAGGGTAGGCTACTCTTGGTCCCTTCAAAGGAGCTGTAACTCTAGGGGACTTTATAGGGGATGATACTCTAGGTGATTTCACAGGGGAAATTATTTTGGGTGACTTCAATGGAGATGTTGCTCTAGGTGACTTTATGGGAGAACCAGCTCTTTTATCACTTCCTGCAAAACATGAGACACAGATTTAAAGAATTAACCCTAATAAAATCCCCTGCTCAAATATACCATCCCTGGCTGTTTTCCAAAAATAGTGTTATACTGACTTGCCAAACTCTGTGTTTTCCAATGGTTTTACAAAGGAGAACAACATAATTCCTGTTTGCTTCTTTGGAGGACATAGATCTTTCAAATAGGGTCCACTCTTCAAGGAAAGGATTTGCTCCTGGAGGAGGAATTCTTTCCTTAAGAAGCTGACTCCTATTGAGAGGAGAGGCAAAACAATACAAATAGTAGAATTGCTTCATCACAAAGAATATCCATTCACCTATATACTGTTTATTTGAAGTGTTTTGGCAGTGACCAATTAAATGCTCTTTAGGCTCTAAATATTGCCCTCATTTCCTAAAAAGCAACACCCTAGAGCATTTAATAGGATTAATATGGTACACGTTTCTGTGTATTAGGTCACCCTTATGGCAACCAACCTGAAGTCTTTTAAAGTGTACAGGCAAACAAGAATATGAAAAGTCTGGAGGCATTAAATGATTTATCAGACTGTTTTGTAAGTTTGGACTGTGCATATAGTAACACAATTTCAGAAGTGGTTGTTGGTCCGACAAGCATTTCTTAAGACCATGACTCCTCATATTCTGGTGCCTGCATGCATTTTTTTCATCTAGGGATGTCAAATGGTACCCAGCAGGGAGTCCTGGACACCTGTTTTTAAATTCAAATCGAGAACCCTGTACATGTACCTTAGAAAATTCTATGATGTGTGTTTATTGTAGCATGTGTGCTAATACTGTATAAAGGAGTTGAAAAACATGTTAAATCTGTTTCTTTAAATCATCCTCAGGACTGCCATAATGGAGTGTATATAAGTGCTCCAGCTAGCCCTGTAAGGAGTAACAGGCTGCCACTCTGGTCCTTTCCTGCCAACACTGTGCCTTACCAACACTGTGCCTTACCAACACTGTGTCTTACCAACACTGTGTCTTATATTACCTCCTAAGAATCCTGTTCCTACTCAGTATGTACCTTTTGTGAAAATGTTATGAAAATCTGACATAAATAGAAGTTACGTAAGCTTACTCGTTCAAACTTACAGCAAAAACGTATTCGCAGTTTCGGAATACTTTTTACACTCAGAACTTGACAGACAAAATGATGCCCTTATTCTTGCTCAAAATGATTTACTTATCTTGGCAAACTGCCTAAAAGTGCTCTATCTAGCATCCTGTGCTCTGGAAGTTTTGTTGAAGCAGCTTATCATCATCAAAGATCTATAAATTTTGTTCTGATCCTATAATCGTAGAAAATAACAGCACTGTTACTGCCATGAATGTTTAGGTTGTTGAAATAAAGTATGTTTTAAGCAACTTAATCCAAGGATGGTTTATAAAACTGTTTTATAAACAGTGCATTCCCTGATCAGACTGCTCCTCAGGAATTCTGATCTGGGTCTACACTGTTTTTACTAAAACTAATTGTTCAAATACAAATGGTATACCCACAACCTACCTTCTAACTTTCTAGCATTCTGGTCTGGTATCTTCAATGTGGGAGGTAGTTTAGCAGCTGCAGACTTTGGGCCACCAATGTTGGGCTTCACTTGAAGGCGTGATCTTCGAGTTGCCATGGCTGGTTTATTTTAATATCTGAAATAACCATAAAATTCTGACACCTAAAATATTTACTGTAATTGTCCTAAACACTGAAAGTTTGGTTTTTCAATGCAGTAATGCAGACGGAATGGCAAATAGTGCAGACCTGAACATGCTGAAGGATCAATCTGATCCTGTACTATTTGCCCAGAGTCAGACCTATCTGTCCCAATATTCTACAGTTATAAATGTCACAGCTGAAGATATGAAGGGCTCATCTTTGAGGTTTAAAAGAAAGGTCTTATGAGATTTTCAGGGAGAAATTTTGGTCCAATTTTCAATTGTTTAAACCGTGGCACCTGAGAAACAAGTGAGCCAAGCTCGGGGGAGAACACAGGGGCAAAGATGACATGTGACTTGTGGGCTCTCGGGGGAGAACACAGGGGCAAAGATGACATGTGACTTGTAGGCTCTGGGTTGAAGATTCTGGCAGGAGTCAAGAAGAATCAGAAATGTTTACTGGTGATATGTCCAAGGACAATCATTTACCAGAATCTGTGATCAGGGAAGCTAGTCCCTAGCCCTTACAAGGAGTAAACTTGAGTAAATGAATCGTATGCCCACTCAGCAGCAGATATACATGTAAGGGAAACTTTCGAAGTAATGCAGGCTTGGAGGTAAGCATTCATAGCTATAGTCACGACAGATTCATTTATCAACATTTCCAAACTTAAATACGAAAGACTTTTATCCAAGTCTCAAGTCATTTGCACAGGGGAGCCTGCAGGACTTAAATGATTCTGGTATGAATCTCCCATTCAAACCCAGTCCTTACAGTAGAATGCCAAATATCCAGATTTCAGTGGAGGGCATTGAAAAATTACTAAAGGGTCTAAATCCTCATAAAGCTGCTGGTCCTGATAAATTCAAACCAATAGTTCTGCAGATCCTTCACAAGGAATTAGCCCCTATCCTGCAGTTGATCTACCAAAGATCCCTTGATGCAGGCAAGCTTCCTTCTATTTGGAAAGAAGCCAACATCTCCCAAATTTTAAAGAAGGGAGACAAAACAGACCCTGCAAACTATCACCCCATTTCTCTGACCTGTAACATGTGTGTTCCCTGTAAAGTGCTTGAGCATATTCTGGCCTCCAACCTCTCCAGACATTTTTCACACCAAAACATATGGTTTGAACTACAACATGGGTTCCGCCAGAAGAGATCCTGCGAGACACAACTTATTATGCTTGTTGATGAACTTTCCAAAACTATGCAAATGGGAAAAACAAACTGACCTAACATTATTGGATTTCAGTAAAACTTTTGACAAGGTTGCTCATGAAAAACTTCCACATTTGTACTTAAATTGCACCATTATGGCATTAGGGGGGAAATTCTAAATTGGTTTAAGGACTTTTTAGACAATAGGAATCGAGCAGTAGTTCTGAACGGGATAAATTCTGACAGTATCCCTGTCTCACCAGGCGTCTCGCAGGGTTCTGTTCTCACACCCATATTGTTCCTTGCCTATATAAATGACCTACCAGATCAGGTCAAATCCCGTGTAAGACTTTTTGCTGATGATACTGCTATGTACCTCGCAATAAACTCACTTTCAGATTCTGAGATCCTCCAACAAGATCTCACAAACCTTGAGCACTGGGAAAAACTTTGGAACATGAATTTCAATCCCTCAAATTGACAGGTCACTCATGTGACTGGCTCAAAACACCAATTCCCACAAAGTACATTTCATATGGCATAAAATTGGAAAGCATATCATCAGCCAAATACCTTGGGGTCACTATATCAGAAGACCTCTCATGCAGCCCTCACATGAGCAATATAACAAAGAAAGCTAATCAGATACTAGGGTTTAGCAAATGAAACATTCGGGTCCATAACAAGGACCTGAAATCCACTGCTTACAAAACTCTAGTGCGCTCAAAGTTGGAGTATGTAAATATTTTACGTCCAACGTAAATTAATTTACGTCCAAATATTTTACGCCCAACGTAAATTAATTTACATCATGCTGTGTACATGCTCTTAGAGAATTGACCCCGACCGACCCGACTTACTGCTAAATAAACTTGGGTTACTCGGGGTATCGATTTCACATGTGTTTCAATGAAACTGGTCGTATAATCCTCCGGTATACCAATAAATGATACAGAATTATGCAATTTCGCAGCAGTGCCCCAGGGGGCGAAGATAACGCTGTTAATCGACTGTCTCTAGTTAAAAGTAAAACATAAATATCCCGCATCCTAATCTTAATATAAATTAAAAAATGGAAATCCTTGTTAAAAGTTATGTTGTTTAGGCCTTTTGAACTGAGAAATTCTACTCATCCTGTAGCTTGGGGCACTCGCCATGGCAAGCGGACAAGTGGATTTTTCCAGTCCAGCAATAAACTTACAAGTTATTGGGTTTAGACAAAATTATTTTATCAACCGCAAGTTTTAACTTCTGTGCTGTAGAGAAATTTTTATACTCTATGCTTTCCATACTTGGGCCATCCTTAGAAATATACTTGTTTCCCCTTACCCGACCCTTTTTCTCAATGGTGGGTAGGTCGGTCGGGATTTAATTTTTTTCCTGGAAAAGTCAGAGCTCCAGATTATCTTTAATAAGCGGGGACATGCTGACGCCTCACTCGAGCCGCTTCATCTGATAGTTTTTCCATCCCAAATTAAGACGTAGGAGTGTTTTCAAAAGTACTTGCATATAAGTCCTATGAAAATAGACGACGCAGTTTTTATAATTGCATAGGGACGGGCGAATGGCGCCCTGTTACTGCGACTACGGATACGTTCCGCTGAGGTGCGTGGGGCATGGAAGTATAAGACACACGTACAAAACACACACACACACTCATAATTAAATGTAATTGTGAACGTGCCATATCGGGAACATGTGTAATGCGCATTCTGATCATGGTCTATTCTGGTTACTTACGTATTTGTTTAATCAAGCAGTGTAGATATGAGGTGACAGTCCAAACTGGTACACGTCCGTCGCATTCCTTCTTTATGTTGGCCATATAGCCAAGAAAAGTATATTACACGTTCATTCAAGTTTTACGGTAAGAACAGCGTGACCCCGACGAGGCTGCATTGTTAGCAAATATGGGATCGGATGCACCGGAGATAAACACATTCTCGTTGCATCGTCGTTTGTACACTTTTGTCACATACATTGTACCCTGTTTTAGATATTGGAACAACCCAAATATGAAGATCTATCTCCGTAAGATGACTTTATTAGGGTGAACGGGTCACAACATGCAAACATTAATTATGGTCATCGCGAGTTATGCATTCTCATCAGGGAATACGCTATAACGCAGTGTAAAGACGGTAGTAGTTTTTTAAATACGGTAACCACCTACACACGGTTTTTGTTGATCAAACATCAAAGAACGCCGCATTGAACTGGACACGTGTCATATAAAACCGTGAGACAGGCAAAGGTACCTTATACCATATGCCCCGATCAGCCTTCGCAGTAATGCAATGCAACTGGTGTTTCCTATTCACAACTTTGATCTTTGGATTATGTAAACTTTTACCATGAATTAGAAAAGCGAATATTTTCTGCACGTTCGCGTTCCGTTGGACACATTTGGCACCACTGGAGACGTTTTGATTAGCGTCGGCAAAAATGAGATTTCAGCCATGTGCGTTCCCTAATAAATGAAATAGTTTTCAACCTAATACTAGATGAATTGTTTGTCCAGACAGTGATGACTCTGATCAGACTTAGCCAATACACATGCTTATCTGCGTTTTCCCTATATGCACACGTCGTAAAGTACCCTAAAAATGTAGCCTTTAAAGCATAATTTCAAGCGATTTTCGCTAGTCTAATAATTTCAAATCCGATTTTACTTTTTTGAGCTGTCTCCGTGTATTTCAGAAAAAGACAAATTAAAAATAACAATATTAATACCCGGAATGCAATTTCGTTGCTCAACAATTTTCGCATGCCGCTCTGTATCAAAGATTGACCCCTTTGTTTTGCCCGACACCGAAATTTTCAGCTCCAGGGAACTCTACATAAAACCTATCGGCACGTGCGTTGTGCGGCAGCCTGTGACTTCAAAAGCTGACTGAAATCCTTTGATCTTTTGCCAGTCTTATCTGAGGTGGTTGAGCGCATTTTTGTTTCGCTATTCCGGACTGCTTCTTTTGTCTCCAAACATAGTTAAAAAGACGATGCCGTTCGTTTATATGATGGATAATCCTGTTTTAGTGGGAGTAGCATATTCTTGACTCATTAGTTTGGGACTGCAAGCGTTTTTCGTCAGAAACACCTTTATCTAGAGCTCTGAAGACCCAGATTTTTGGTACTCGGCACAAAGGTAGAAAAAAAAATGTTTTTTATTTTGAAATCGGAAAAAAATATTTCCGGTCCAAGATTTTTTACGGTCGGTCGCGTAAGGGGAAACATTAAATATTTTATTTTTGGCCTTGCTCTTTTTATAAATACTGTAATACTATGGAACTCTCCATTGGCTTAGGCTACAAAAGGTGACTTATTTCTTGTGTGTAAACAAATGAGAAAAAGCTACTTGATTTTACACACTGCAAAAGAACAAGGGATGATCAAAGGATAATATCTAAATTTTATTTAATCAGTCCTGCTCTTCTTATTTATTTCTGGCTTTGATAACAATTAACTACTGTGATATAAGGGAATTCCAGTCTAGATATTTCCGTTGCTTGTCTGTCTATCTCTATATACTGCCATACGCCCTCGCGGACATTCTAGGCAGGTGTGCGCATTGTCTGTTAATATTAGACAGGTTAAAGAATGAAAATTATAGACAAGAATGAAGGGGGTGATAGTGAAAGATAAAAACAGATGATAGGTTAAAATAGATAAGAGTAGCTAAAATCAGGTTAAAAACATGCTTTATGGGATTATGGTCTGGAGTGTTGTAGTTTACAGATAGCAGCCTTGAAGGCATCCAAACTCTGTAAACATACAACAGACTCCGGGACGGCATTCCACTGGACAATGGCAAGGGGGAAGAATGAATACTTGTAATAATCTGTAGAGGTCAACACCTGCCTAAAGGTCATAGAATGGCAGTATCTAGAGACTCTTTGTCGAAGTTAGGTTACTATCGAAATTTATTATGGAGCTGATGAAAGGGTCAGTAAACAGCCAAAACTTATCAAAATGACCCTTTGTAGACACTTTTTCCTTTTACCGGGTAAGTCTAGCTATACTATAAAAGTTGTTTTATCAATGAAAAGCAGTTACAAACCGTTAAATTAAGTAAATTTTCTCATGCTATGTCCGAGAGACTACGAACGGACATTTTACGTATAAGCTATCTGTCCGATGGTCGTGCCAGTTGTTGTTGTTGTTACAGTAGATTCCCGCCGTTGGCTTGTCGGCGAACCGTCGATGTTGACGTAGTTTGGGTAGTATTTCGAGTATGGACTGTGTGGTCTGCTGGAACCAACTCAGAATCGGGACGTATTAGATTGGAGGCCCCGGGACCCTGCTGTTCCTCAGATAATGATAATAAAAGTCTCAAACGTTTACGGTGCAGAATGTCTATAATTTCCCTACTTTGAATTTCCAGAAATGTTATGTCAAGGGGATTTTCTCTGTACACTGATGGATCTAGGATGAGACGGGTCACAGTGTCTGGGCTTAACATGTCAATGTTGAGTCTGTCCGCGATAGATTCTACTTGCCCTAGGTACCTTTTCCTTTCTTCGCTAAGGGCCCGACACTCCACCAAAAAATGTTGTCTTGTTTCAGGGGCATCACTGCATAGTTTACATGTCGGGTCTACAGCATGTTGGTTGAAAACCGCTCTGTTGCTTTGCAGGGTATAGGTGCCTGTCAGAAGACGACATTTGGTCTGCGCTCTTCTGCTATCGTAAACATTGTCTCTAACTGTAGCCCACACAGGATGACACTGTCCCACCTAGACTTTGTTGGGGTTGATATATTTCAGAGAGTTCTTTGACTGTATATCCTCTCTCCACTTTTCCTCTACCTTCTCATGGATTGCACTGTCTATCATGGACTTCCATTTGGGCTTTGAAAGTGGATGATCCAGAAGGGTGGACGGCGAAGGGAGGTCATAATGACAAAGAAGATCACGTATTCTGTTAAACCAAGATTTGTCATCAGGAGATTTCACGGCAAGCTGACGTAGGCATATATCATATTCAATCCCATTACTTGTAGACCATCTCCAGAAAAGATTCAGCATATTCTTATGGATAACTGTCTCTATAGGTAGAGTTCCCATGAGAGCAAGTGAGGCAGAATTTGGAGCTCTGTCTGGAAGATGATGTAACTGTTTCAGGGACTTCTTTTGGTAGGATTCTAGCTGCTTTAAGTCGGACTGTTTCAGTTCTAACACCTCAAGTCCATAAAGTAGCCTTGGAATGACGTATGTCGACCACAGCTTTCCGTTTACACACTGCTTCAAACCATTTATGCTGTGAAATCCCGCCCCCATCAGAGAATATGCTGTTCTCCTACCTAAGTTTACTTTTTCATCAATGTTGATTTTCAGGCTTGTTTCTCTATTTATTCCAAGATGTTTAGTTTGATTTGTCTGTTGCACTTGATCCTTCCCCATGGTGAAAGTACCTTTTTCTGTATATTTCTTTCCATTTGGATAGGTTAAAACACAGCTCTTGCTTGGGTGTATACCATTATCTGTTTCTTCCTGCAAAGCTGTAGCCACAGTCAAGCATGAACTGCATTTCCACCTGGGAGTGTGTCACAAGGGCAAGATCATCAGCTACAGTTTATCAAGCGATCGGGTATGAAACCCACCACCCGCACCCGCACCCGTGCTCAAAACCCACCACCAGAAATTTTAGTGGCGAGCTTTGAGGTATAAACAAAAGTTTAATCCTAGATTTTTGTGGTTATATATATGGGGGTTGGTATGAACTATTTATGGTATAAAAGTCTTTTCCGACAGATTTAGTTTTAAGACACAAAAGGGAATTGTTGCAATTTCGAGGGTATGAAACCCACCACTCGCCACAGGGAGATTTTTATCGATTGTTTCCATTAATAACTTTATTAACTGAGATAAGTTTTCTTAATTGTTACTATTTCGACTTTGTTACCAAAACCTCGCCAATTTCGTGTGACAACATTTTGATATTAATAATATATAGAGAGATAAACGACTTTTAGTGAAACTAATTCTCGTTCTAAAAATAGATATCCATTACGGCATTTAGCTATACAGAGAAACCGCAACGTACTGAAATAAAGGGGAAAAACAATGATTGCAGAGGGAATCTGAGAGGTAATAGTGGCGAAACACTGACACATTTCATTCATTAATATTACTTGTTCAGTACTTAGAAAACTTTCATGTAGTCAAGCTATAACCTTTTACAAACCTTGACAGGAATAATGTTGCTTTCTCATAATATATACCAGAAAAAATCTTTAAACGGTTTTTGTATACATAAAGCTCATATCTACAATAATAAATAATGATAATAAAATTTTATGTATACCCAGATAGGCCACACTAAAATTTCTGGTGGTGGGTTTTAAGTACGGGTGCTGGCGGTGTGTTTCATACCATGCCGAGCTAAACAGTTTCTGTTGGCTTGACCTCATGAAAGTTCTAAGTATTGAACAATTAAAAAGGTATTCTTCAGCCAATAAAATATCCTTAATAGAACAGAACAGAACAACACTTAATAAATAAACACTGCTTGGGGTTCAACACAATAACCTCTTAGACGCCTTTCAATTACTGTTTGTTGTCCCCTATATTTCAGTACGTTGCGGTTTCTTGATGTAGCTAAATGCCATAATGGATATCTATTTTATGAACAAAAATTATTTTCGCAAAAAGTCGTTTATTTCTCTATATACTTATAAATTTCTTAATGTTTTCAAACAGAATCGGCGAGGTTTTGGTTAAAAAGTCGAAAAAGTAACAATAGATGTAAATATCTCAGTTAATTAAGCAATGAATAGAAATAACCGATTAAAATTTCCCGGTGGCGAGTGGTGGGTTTCATACCCCCGAAATTGCAACAATTCCCTTTTTCGTCTTAAAACTAAATCTGTCGGAAAAGACTTTTATACCATAAATAGTTCATACCAACCCCCATATATATAAACCACAAAAATCTAGAATTGAACGTTTGTTTATATTTCAAAAGTCGCCACTAAAATTTCTGGTGGTGGGTTTTGAGCACGGGTGCGGGTGCGGGTGGTGGGTTTCATACCCGATCGAATCAAGCCCTGGTAGGCTCCCCTCCCCTTCCTGCACCGCTACCCCATGTCTCAGGACAAGAGGGGTAGGTGTGTTTTAACAAGACTGAGAAAAACGCCCCAAAACACCACAAAACACCCCAAACCAGTCTCCCCGGATTCAAATCACCCGCTGTGCCCTCCACACACAGAATCAGAATTGTTTACTGGTGATACGTCCAAGGACAACCAGGACCTGTGATCAGGGAAGCTAGGCTTTGCTCTTACAAGAGAAGTAAACTTAGTAATTGAATTATCTGCACACTCAGCAGCAGATGCAAGGGAATCTTCCAGGGAATATCAATCTTTAATAGTCCGGGTAAGAAACTGGACTTTCTTCCCACACACCAACACCGATCACACATCTACACTGCTCCGACCCCATCTCAAATAGCTGGTACATAGATTCAAAACTACAGCAAGTGAGCAGGGGCTCACGTATACCTTCGACCAGCACCACCGCCTAAAGAAACTACTGCCTAAAGAAACCAATCTTATACATGGTTTGAACCTAGAAGTAAACTTAGTCACCTATCAAATGATTCCATCAAAACATATTACAAAAATCAACAAAGAGTACCAACTTAACACAAAACTTTAATGTAAACATATAAGCCTGTGCCCATGACCTTGATCAGCAGCAGCATCCAGATGATGTCAGCTAATCTGCATGAACATAAGAAGTAAACTTTGTCATATATCAAAATATATGCAAATATACAAGTCTGTGACCTTAACATTTGATAAGCGAATAAACCTAATCAAATATCAAATACAAAAGAAGAATATAAACTTAATGCAAAACTTTAACACAAATGTTTAAGTCTGTGACCTTGACCTTAGGTCAGCAGCAGAACCCAAATGATGTCAAGTACTCTGCATGAAAATTTAAGTAAACCTAGTCATATATCAAAAGGTTTCATCAAAGGATGTTGGAAATATAAGCAAAGAATATCAACCGAACGCAAAACTTTAACGCAAATACACAATTCTGTGACCTTGACCTTTGTAAGCAGCAGCAGCATCCACATGATGTAAACTACTCTGTATGAACCTAAAAGTAACCGTAGTCAAATATCAAAAGGTTCCACCGAAGGTGATAAGAAATTTTAAAAAAGACTATCTACTTAACGCAAAAATTTAACCCAAATGTTTATGTCTGTAACCTTGACCTTAGGTCAGCGACAGCATCCAGATGATGATAAGTATTCTGCTTGAACCTATAAATAAATCTAGGCACATACCAACAGGCTTCATCAAATGATATTGGAAACGTAAGCAAAACAAAAAACTTAACACAAAAATTTCACGCAAATGTTTAAGTCTGTGGGCTTGACCTTAGGTCAGGGCAAGCATCCAGATATGATAAGTATTCTGATTGAACCTGTAAGTAAATCTAGGCACATACCATCGGCTTCATCGAAGGTCATTGGAAACATAAGCAAACATTCACAATAAAGTGTGTTTGTGAAACACTATGCCCCCTACCATATGCTTGCCACTAAAGGCAACCAACATCAGAATGATCAGCACATCAAACCAACCAACATCAGAATGATCAGCACATCAAATACTAACAGTTTACCAAAAATTAGGGTTCTAGGACAAATGGTTCAAAAGTTGGAAGAATGCTAAATTGAAAAAAAGGGCATAAAGCCGCATAATTCAGTCATTTTTTGATGGAATTTGCCCAAAAGTTAATCAGGTGTCTGCTTATTTTTCATGCTCTATCCACCTTTTAAATATCAAGGCACCAGCTGGTCAAACGTTCCAAAAATTGGAAAAATGCCAAATTCAAGGAAAAGGCAATATTCACTCATTTTTGACGGATTTCAACCAAAAGTTAATCAGGTGATTTTTGGAACAAACTTTCATGTAATTTTTCGAAAAAGGGCCATAATTCTGTAAGTACATGGCAGACGGAAAAGAAAAAAAAATACGGGTCTGCTTATCTACCTTTTAAATATCAAGGCACCAGCAGTTATTGTTCTTAAAAAACAGACCACCCACACGCCTGGTAAACTATCACAGGTACCTCCGGCGGAGGTACCGATAAAAAGTTGTGACAGGCACCCGGAGCTGCCTGTGACTGTTAAAAAAATGACAACAAACGGTTGGTATTCTTCTTTTTTGACAAATATAAAATAACCAGGGATTTTATTAAAAATCAAAAAGTGCTATTCGACCCTTATAGACATAAAGTTTTGTCACACATTATATCCCCGTGAACTTTCCATATTAACCAAAGATACGACTTTTGAATTGGCTTTGATGTCAGCCCACAGTACTCAAAACATAAAGAAATCGGCCGTTTTGGTCTTAAATGCAGTGATCTTGCATACGAATCTGTTTTTCTCGGCACACTGGTGTTAAGGTAACCTCCTTGCTCAAATATAAATGTCGATTGACTACAAATAAGGCTTGAGTTTTCAAAACAACAGCTGGAGGTTCCTACAATGGTGTGGAGGTGCCTGTGATGTAAGCAAATATAGTGAAAATCTGAATAGTTATTGCAGCTGGAAATATTGACATCTTCTCTAAACCACTGCCTGGAAAGAATCATTCATTCAACGTCCCATTAAGTATCATAATGCGTATGTCATGAAATTCTATGTTAAAATTTCTAAAACGCCATCTCAAAGAGTTATGGCCCAATTTGTTTCCGCTTCTGTTAGTCAAGCATTGACAAATTTCACATAGTTGCTGAAAATTAACTGCCTAATTCAGTGTTAGAATCGTTTTGAAATGTGCGCTTAAATAAGAGACAACATTTTTGTGACTGGTGATGACTGTGATCGGGAGGTGCTGGCTGTGAGTCATTCCAACTTGTCAGAAATTGTCGAGGTCACACGTCATGCCAGCTACACGTATGGTATGTCAAATTGTCAAAATTGCCTTTAGCCGTCAACAGGCATACACGTACAGGTATCTATAGTGTTGATCCTTTTGGTACCTCATATGTGTCGCTCGCATGTGTCGTATGACGTTCGCTGTATGTGTTATCTGGAGTGATAGGTGCTGCAAGTGATTCAGTCTGCATGGCTAGTTTTGAATTGTTGGCGCTAGAATCCAAATACATCCGTAAGGCCTACAGATTACATCATCGGCAGGTGACATGTTCTCAATATTACACCTTTTAGTATATTGAAGTGATCGGAATCTTAATGTAAATAACGTGTAATTCAAAGTCTCCGAATAGCCACTGCATCAAATTTGGTAACAAAAGAGCACTTTTACTACATCAAAGTCATCTTCCGAAACGTTGTTTTTGCAAACGTTTCGAGTAGCTAGCATTGCGTCTGACCTCGACAATTTCTAACGATTTGGAATGACTACAGGCAGTCATCATCATTCACAAAAACGCAGCCTCTTATTTAAGCGCATTTCATAACTATGCAAACACTGAATTAGGCAGTCAATTTTCAACAGCTACGTACAACTCGTCAATGTTTGACTAACAGATATGGAAACAAAACGGGCAATAACTCTTTGAGATAATCTGCTTTGGATTTTGGATTTCTGCTGTGAAGCATCAATGTTACGTTTTCTTATGTCCGCTTGTCTGTAGTCTTCTGGCAATAAGGTCAACTGTACAGCAGCTGCCCACTTTGCTTTCTGGTTTGTTTTGTAACTTAGAATACAAAATAGGTAAAACAGAAGTTAGCGTTGTTTTCATTTGGGGTAGGTGAATTTCCACCTGTCTGGGAAAGAGAAAGAGCTCTTTATTCGGTTTACCATGCGTGTCTTTTACGAACTTATTGTCAATGTATACTTACTTCCATCTTGGTTTTGAGAGCAGGATGTAGAATCTGATTGTATAAGTTCATGTCCTGTCTGTCGTTTTAACAAATTATGCTTGATATTTGCATTATGATAGATTAAATTGCGACGTTGAATGAACGATTCTTTCAAGGCAGTAGTCTAGAGATGAAGAATATCAGTATTTGGAACCGCTATAAATCTTCAGATTTTCGCTATATTTTCTTACATCACAGGCACCTCCATTCCGTCACAGGCACCTCCAGCTGTTTTTTTCACCGATCCAGCCTTATTCGGAGTTTCTCGGCATTTATATTTTGGCATGGAGGTTTACTTTACGTCAGTGTATCCAGATCAACAGATTCTTATACAAGAAAAGTGCATTTAGGACCTAAAACAACCGATTTGTTCTTCTTTTGAGTACTTTCGACTGACCTTAGAGCCACTTCAAAAGTCATATCTTCTGTATATATGTAAAGTTCCCGGGAATATACTGTGTGACAAAACTTAATGTATATAAGGGTCGAATAGCATTCTTTGATTTTCAATAAACACCCTGGTTACAATGTACTTTATCAAAAAAGACGGATATCTACCGTTTTTTGTTTATTTTTGGTCCGTCACAGGTAGCTCCGGATGCCTGTCACAACTTTTTATCGGTACCTCCGCGGAGGTACCTGTGATAGTTTACCAGGCGTGCTTGTGTGAAGTACAACTGAAATCATTCCATAAATGAAGGCAATAGAATGATGACCAGACAACATTTTCCCCATTATAAGTCTAAGGGAAAATATTTTATCGTTCAAGGGCAAGTAACTCTAAAAAGAATGATCAAACCTAGTCCACATTCAAACTGGTCCGAGATGTTTTGAATGCCCTGGATACCTGCAAGTTTGAAGAAGTTGCGATCAAAAATGAAGAAGCTAGGGCCCGGTCAACATTTTCCCCATTATAAGTCTATGGGAAAATATTTATCACTCAAGGACAAGTAACTCTGAAATGAATGATCCAACCTGGCTCAAATTCGAACTGGTCCGAGATGTTTTGACTGTCCTGGATACCTGCAAGTTTGAAGAAGTTGCTATCAAAAATGAAGAAGCTAGGGCCCGGACAACATTTTCTCCATTGTAAGTCTATGGGAAAATATTTTATCGCTCAAGGGCAAGTAACTCTAAAAAATGATCCAACCTAGCCCAAATTCGAACTGGTCCGAGATGTTTTGACTGTCCTGGATACCTGCAAGTTTGAAGAAGTTGCGATCTAAAATGAAGAAGCTAGGGCCCGGACAACATTTTCTTCATTGTAAGCCTATGTGACCTTTTTGTTGCCATGGTAACCACAGTTTTAAACCAATCTGTCTCAAAACTACATTCAATCAGTCCCCCACCCCACCCATGCTACACATAAAATTTGATTAAGATTGGCCAACTACTTTAGCAGATATTAATGCTTAAAAGTGTGTACGGACAACGGACGACGGACGCCGGACGACGGACGACAGACCAAGCCTATTCTATAAGCTCACCTTGTGAGCCTTCGGCTCAGGTGAGCTAATAACTCTTTTAATAGTGGATGAATCATAACGCAACCAACATCAGAATGATCAGCACATCAAATACTAATAGTATACCAAAAATTAGGGTTCTAGGTCAAACGGTTCAAAACTTGGAAAAATGCCAAATTCAACAAAGTGGGATAATTCAATCATTTTTTGACGGAATTCACCCAAAAGTCAATCCGGTGATCTACATCTTGGCCCCTAGCAGTATGTCAAATATGAGCATCCTAGCTCAAACGGTATTCCCAGGATTTTGGGAACAAACTTTCATGTAATTTTTCGAAAAAAGGGGCATAATTCTGTAAGTACTTGGCAGACGGAAAAGAAAAAAAATACGGGTCTGCTTATTTTTCATGCTCTATCCATCTTTTAAATATCAAGGCACCAGCAGTTATTTTTCTTGAGAAACAGACCACCCATAATTATTTTTATACAGATGAGAAAAGGGAAGTAACTATGTTAATAACGGGTGCATTATAACGCAACCAACATCAGGATAATCAGCACATCAAATACTAATAGTATACCAAAACTTAGGGTTCTAGGTCAAACGGTTCAAAAGCTGGAAAATGCCAAATTCAACAAAGGGGCATAATTCAGTCAATTGTTGACGGAATTTGCTAAAGTTAATCAGGTGATCTACACCTTAGCCCCTAGCAGTATGCCAAATATCAGCATCCTAGCTCAAATGGTATTCTCAGGATTTAGGGAACAAACTTTCATTATTTTTTTTTTTAAAAAGGGACATAACTCTGGAAGTACCAGGCTGATGGACAAGAAAAGAAATACGCGTCCTCTAGTTTTTGATAGTCTACCCAACTATGAAATATCAAAGCCCAAGCAGTTACGGTTCTTGAGAAAATGAAGTGTTACATACGGACGGACGGACGGACGGAAAGACGGACGGACGGACAGACAGTCGGACGGTCAGGCCCACACCAATATGCCCCCGCAACTTCTTCGAAGTTGGGGGCATAAAAACTTAACGCAAAACTTTACCGCAAATGTTAACGGATGGACTGACGGACACACGGGCGAACGGATGGACAGACGGAAGAATGGACGAACGGACGGAAAGAAGAAACTTTATACCCCTCGACATACTTCGTATGCCGGTGGTATAATAAAAACTCTTCAATTAGTGAGTGCCCCATATATGTATGTATGTATGTATGTATGTATGTATGTATGTATGTATGTATGTATGTATGTATGTATGTATGTATGTATGTATAAGCATACTTTGTGCTTATGCTCAAATGTACTGAGTCCCATTTCATGATTTTGCTTCGCGTAAAATTAAAATCTTAAAAAGAAGTTCCTTCAAGAGCAGAGAATACATACAGAAGTAGGAAGACTACGTAACCCTGCTACTTTAGCCTGAAACTATAGTTTGAATAACACCCGCCAATTTACCGGAGATGCTGGTGTCTTGGTGGAGGCGGGGTGTGGGGGTGCTAGTTCGTATCCGGTGAGGCTGGTTTGGGGTGGTATGAAGGCGGTTTAGGGTAGTTTGGGGGTGTTTCCATGGACCGCATCGATGTTCATAACGTCTTCTCCCAAAACGTCTACTCACAAAAATCTACTCCCAGAATGTCTATACTCACAAAACGTCTACTCTCAATATGTCTTCTTCCAGAACGTCTACTCCACAGAGTCTACTCCAAGAACGTCTACTCCCAGAACATCTTCCTTATAAACGTTAACATTGGTCCCAAAACGTCTATTTCTAATTGGTCTATTTAGCTAAACGTATACTCACATTTCGTCACATTTTTGAACGCACCTCAGGTGCTAGGGTAGACTGGAACTGCCTATTCTCACGACACTACAAGCAAGTTTGACCAGAAACGGAGGATCAACAATCCAACATACTACATGTAGTTAAGATCTATGGTATCTCTTCTATCTTCTGGTGAGTGTCATATTCATCAGTATTTATTACTATCACATAGTGTTAAGGCAAAAATATGGACTCTATATTCTCATGGTATATGTATATTTGCCTCCATGTTAACAAATCAAATGCACGCAGAAATATTTCGCTATTTAAAATGTTTAATATAGCCACACTTTAATTTGAGAAAATGAGGAACAACATCCGTCTGATAAGGAAAGATACTTTGCTTCAAGAGTTGACTCACGAACAAGGGAGGCAAAAAGATACGGGTAGAGTTGCTTGTCCAAATATATACATCCATTGACTTGAAACTAAATCGTCATGCTGGTAAATATATTTGCTCAGCAGTGCAAACCAAGACAAGAAAAGAGCAGGATGATCAGCGTCTGCACTGTTTTCAACTCGATATCAAATCACTATACAGTTTGAATTTGACCTGTTCAAAATATATATGGTAATTATGGCAGGTTCAGGTTGACTGACTTTGATTGTTTTCGGGTTTATAGTCTTTTGGTTCTTTCAGATATTTCGAGCCGTCTCCCAGAGAAAAGAGAGAGTAGGGTACCGATATCGTCGAACCGCCATCACCCCGGACCGACTGCAAGCACAGCAGGCTGTTGCCCTAACTGAAAGCGGATCTACCCAGTGGAATATCTATCTGTGCATCAAAATGTGGGTGCACACACACACACACACACACACACACACACACACACACACACACACACACACTACTGGTAGCTTATGCAAACTCAGCCTATGGCGCTGTATACGCGCAATCTGGTCAGGACTTGTGTATTTCACCCACATATACATCATTGTCGTTGAAATGATGCTTTGTGTGCAAAATGAGTTAATTTACTTGAAATAAGTTTACTCGCTTTCAAATATTTTGGCGTAAATAAAATATTAAAGCCTTCTTCAATTAAACAAAATACACCTGAAAATTTCATCTTGCCCCACTACTTTAATAAAACCGGATGCAACGACAGTTCGTGAAACAGTGGAAGCGTGCTTAATGTATTACTTAACGCACACTAACGTGCATTGTACGCATGTACCACTCGCAAAACTGTACGCAAAAGGCTGTACCATACACAAATCATGTCCACTATAAATCGCCCGGCAAGGACGAGCCATACCCTCCTGACACTGAAACCCGCCCCACCCCCACACAAACACACGTCGTCAAGAAACCTCACACTGCAAAGCTCCCGTCTCTGCTGACCACAGAAATGTTCATCCAAACCGGTGACAAACCCTACAGATACTTCTATAGACGCAGAAACATTGTGTATCGCCTGTACAGTGTAGACAATCGATTCCAACACCCTCTGCAAGACCTTCAAAAAAAACTATTGAGGTTCCAATGTTTTTCCGGCACTGTTGTGACATTTCCCAGCGGACACACGACGTTGAAAGTAGGTCGTGTTGACGTCGATGCGACGTGATTACGTCGAATCGACGTCAATACGACGTCATTTTGACGTCATGTGCCCGCTGGGTTCGTTTGCTTCACTGGACGTCAAACTCTTCCAAAACTAGAGCTGTCGGAGAATCCGACAATACCTCCGCGTAACGGCTTTAATCAAATGGTGTTATTGTGGTTGCATAAAATATATATAGAGAGAGAACTCCTTGTCAACAAACAGTACATGTATATACCAAATATCAATAAATCTCTTTCTATGTAATACGGAATACGGAATAAAATCATCTTCACATATACAGATAGAAAAATTAATAAATACATATAAGACATAAGTCTTTATCAATCTGTATACCAAATATGAACATTCAAACTTGAAGGGATGCTGTGAAATTTGTTACGAAAAATTGCATTATTCAAAGTAAGGAGAGAAAGAAAAAATGGAAAAAATATCGAAAAGAATAAGCAGGAGAAGGCTGGTTCTCGATCCTACAATACAACAGTTATTATCAACCTGCAAACAAAATATCCATCCTCTAACTTGAAATGGCTGCTTAGAAACCTTTGACAAAAAATTCATTAGTCAAAGTAGGGAGAGAAAGAAAACCGGACAAATACAGGGAAGAATATGCCAGATACGGCTGGTTGGCAATCCAACGATTCAATAAGTTGTAATTAACCTGCATGATATGACTACTCTAGCTTGCATGGTTGAACGAAAATCTTTTGACCAAATATTTCGTTATTCAAAGTATGGAAAGAAAGAAAATCGGACAAATACTGGTAAGAATAAGCAGGAGAACGCTGGTTTGCAATCCCACGATACAACAAATCGTCATCAACCTGCAAACCAAATACGACTAATCTAGCTTGCACACTTGTGGAGAAATCTTTGACGAAAAAAATTTATTATTCAAAATATGGAAAGTAAGAAAATTGGACAAATACAGGAAAAAATGGACAAATACAGGGATTCAACACACCGTCATCAACCTGTATGATAAATATGATCAATCTAGCTTGAAGGGTTGTGGAGAAATCTTTGACGAAAATTTCATTATTCAGAGTATGGAAATTAAGAAAAACGGACAAATAAAGGGAAGAGTAAGCAGGAGAAGGCTGGTTCTCAATCCCACGATACAACACACCATCATCAACCTGTACGCCAAATATGACCACTCTAGCTTGTATGGTTGTGGAGAAAAATTTGATTAAAAGGGGACGGACGGAAGGACGGAGGGACGGACGGACAGATGTAAACCAGTACACCCCAACTTTTTCAAAGCGGAGGTATATTCTTATATAAGACATAATCTGTTCCTAGATGAGCAAATTCTTTCCTTCACGAGCTGAACGCTCAAAGGAAAGAATTTGTTCCTGGAGGAGAAAATTCTTCCCTCTAAGAGTTGAATCCCACCAAATAGAGAGGCAAAACTGAAAATGGCACAGTTGCTTCTCCTGACAGTGTACCCATTTTCTCCAACTGCAAAGCCCCCACCCCCTACCCTCCCTCATTTTTGCGAAGGGAAACAACTTATATGACTTCCTGTTATCCTCACTTGACGACAAAGGAAAGATTTGTTTTCTCCTGAGGGAGCAAATTCTTTCCTACGAGTGTCAAAGCCCACTGTAGAGAGAGACATAAATGAAACTGGCACAGTTGGTTCCCCTGAGAGTACCCATCCTCCCCAACTGCAAAACTCCTAATCAGAATGGTCCCCATGCCCCTACTCCCCGTCCCTAAACCCGACAATACAGATAAAATTTCCTTTTAAAAGGAAGGCTTGTCCAGCTAAGCCAGTGAAATGTTCATCAATTGTTTATTCAAGTAAACCCAGTTGTTAGTGCACTTTCTGTTGCTAATTTTTATTTAGCAAAATAAAATTTCTTAAAGTCTCAATAGTCCTATCAGCGGTAAAAACGCCTAAACTCAAATCATTGTAAAAAGCGGTTCAACCTTCACGTTTGGTAATAAATTGTGAGTTGGTGTGCATATATTGAGTCATATAACTGGCAAAAAGTAGAGAAAACAAGTTTTTGAAAAATAACAAAACGCTCCACAAGATACAATTTCCTGTTCTGGTTTCCCGTTTAGCCATGCTATATAAACATAGGCGAGATAGTGATTGGGACTCTACGCGTGTACATTGTATTTTTACCATTTCATGAAATCGAAAGTAGGTCATTTTAGTTGCCAACTAAAATGACCCAGATAAGTTTTCAAACCGATTTTAAGTGAAACTCAAGGATGTTTTATTTTTTAAAGCTACATAATCACGGTCATTTACAATTACGAAACTGTAGAGAGAAGCTTGCAGCGATACCTCTTGATAAAAAAGTTCATGCTGATAGAGCAATGGAGCCTTTAACTTCTTGAATGGTGGCATTATCTACAGGTGTGAGGTAAAACAAGTGTAGACTTTATTTGAAAAAACAGATAGAGGAAATATGTAAACACACACACGGGCCGTGTTACGCAATCGGTAGGGCACTTGACTCATAAGTCAGAGGCCCTGGGTTCGAAACCCGGTCTTAGTACTGGTTAACCGCTTAGGAGGTCTGAGCCTGCCCAGGAATAGTGTGGTTAGGTTAACTGACCGTCTCGAATTGACCATTGCTGTTTACCGTGGACGTTAAGCGACAAATCACACAAACACATACACACACACACGTACGCACGCACGCACGCGCACAGAGAGAGAGAGAGAGAGAGAGAGAAAGAGAGAGAGAGAGACTTTTCCAACGTTTAAGCCGTTAGGCATGTCTCAAGGAAAATTACTATATGGACCTATTTCAAGTCTGTTCTATATGGCTGCTAAGTCACATTTAGTTTGAATCAATATTTTAGGAAAGACTGTTTCAAACCTGTGTCTGTGGAATCTTGGCACATCTGAACTTGGCATCAAAAAAAAAAAGACAACAAATATATATTCACTGAACTATATTTTTGGTTTTAGTAGCATCAGTGACAGTGACTAGAAGGAAATTTTGACACTCTGAGAAGAAAATGCATGCTACTATTGTTTGAGATAATGACTTACTTGCTTTACAACATTTGGGAACAACAAAGCACGGAACCCATTGTGTTCATACTCCCATGAACTTCCGAAAAATGAAATTTATCTCTTACATTTATACTATGTTTTCACATCAATTTTGGTACTTATTTGTGAAATTCTGGCTAATTTTCCGCCAAGGAAAGGACGAAGAATAGCTATTTACCAACGTGTTTGGTAATGACGTTCAACAGCCGTCACTATGACATGACGTATATCAAACGTTACGTCGGCCAATCAACTTATCGAATAATCCGTGACGTCAAATAATCCGTGACGTCGCTTAAGCGTAACATTGCATGACTGCGTGTTGTTCATGGATGTATGTACATCGTCAGCCCAGTAAAGGTTCATCTAAGGAAATCGTCGAATTGTGTAAATATTTCTCTGTACATTTGTATAGGTGAAATTAAAAGGCAACATTAGAGACTGTGACAAGAAAACTTTGATGCAAAGCATCAATACGCCGTGAAAGTCAGTCACATTTAGCTTCTGCGACCAGTAGGCCTAACTGTGCACATATACAGGAATCTCGACACTAGCAAAGGTAGCCTACAATATAGAGTTATGCGGTGTTGTGAAGCTGATTATAGTTTATTGGCTTTCTGCTACTATTGTATACGTCATAAGCATGACGGCAGGTTCTTGACAAACATGCATCATAATGATGGATTTCTGATCTGCTCGGATTTATTTTCTATTCAGATAATATTTTAGTTTCGCCTGCTACTAGCAGAAACTAGGTAGATCTACATGTGCATTGCTTTACTGTTCCTGTGTCTGCGGCATTATCACCGTCGGTGCCGGTGTCGTATACTTAACGTTTTTTGGTTGAGTGGTTTTTGTGACAATGCGCAAACAGGCGAGAGATAGCATGTCCTTATGTAATATTGGAAATAGACTTCAACTCTAGGTTTCATCATATTTTACTCCATGTAACATGGTTATTTTTTGCCCATAAAGTAATGTAGATTGTTGACGTAGTAATTCTGCATATGTTGATAGGAGGTAACGTGTATGTTGAACTTCAGTTCAGTTTCCTAGGGCTGGTTCAGCCACTAGGAACACGTTGATAGGAAAATTCAACTTAGTTCAATCCAATTTTTTAATTTAATTTATTTATTTTTTATTAGTGAAAGGTCAATATACAGTAATACGTCAAGCTTTCAAAAATATATACATTCTGCTGGCTATCTCTCTGACATGTAATTATTTACGTTCAAATTTGTATATTTATTATGTTGTTTAAAAATGATCTTTACCTTTAAGAAACTAGTCTACTTCGTAATACAAGATTAACGAAGACTTGTTGCAAATTATATAAGTATTACCTCCCTTGAAACATGCCATAGGCGATTCCACAACGGTACCTATCAGACTGCATTTTGCGCAGTCTGATCATTACCATGTGGGCGATTGTATACATTTTCTGTTGTCGGATGGGGATAAAAAAAATGCACTGAGGCAAAGTAGCAGGCGAAAATTGTATGTATCTTATGACGTACGCGAAGGTACAAAAAATCGTCCGGCATATACTAAAATATAGAGTGGAGTCAACCTTTGGAGTGGAGCATTGGAGTGGAGTGTTTTTTTATTTTTTTATTTTTTTTATTTTTTTTTTATTTTCAAACTGCCAAGACTTAATGCTGCTGACTCGGATAAATATACAGTATGGCCATAATGTTTAATTATTGTTCCCCAAAGTATACTTGGCTTGGCCTAGCTTGATTCATAGTATTATGCTTTCAAGCAAGCTATTATGTTATTTCACATAATCTGGCTAGTCCAGGAGAGAAATTAGAACATGCCCCTTTGCATTTTGCAACTGGTTATTGCCCGAAAATGGTGAGGCATGGTTTCTTGTCCAGAATACCCAAAAAACCATTCCAAAAAACCACGCCACTCCATAGGTTGACCCCACTCCATATTTTAGTATATGCCAACTCTCCTGGTATTTTCCGAATGAGCGTGACGTCATTTCTTCCGAAAATAACTCGGTATCACTAAACGACATGAATACTGGCTTGTGGCCGAAACCACAAGCCAAAAAGACAATCCGCCATATCGCCGAGAAACCCAATGGAGCATAAGAAAAGAGCATCACCACCCAGTGGCAACCTACTATTCATACCTAAAAAGCCTAATGACTCCGGTACTTAATCTGTTTGTCCTCACCACGTATGAGAATGTATGTTTATCCATGTATTTTATTTATCAAGGGGTATTCACACTGTGACTTGAGATAAGTTTAGTCTCTTTAAACTATTTCGGCCCAAGGTCTTCTGTACACTTGAAAACTACATCTTGCTCGACGCCATTACAGAACCATAATTGAAAATTGTCATTTGGGGAGGTAAATCGTCGGTTTTATGGTCGGAAATTTCGTTTTACAGCGACGCACCAGCTGAGCCGTAAAACGCAATTTGCGACCATAAATCATCGGTTTTATGGTTGGAAATTTCGTTTTACAGCGACGCGCCAGCGGAGCCGTAAAACGCAATTTGCGACCATAAAACCGACGACTTACCGCCCCAAATGACAATTTCAATAAAGTTATTCCCATTCTAATGCACTTTTTACATTGTTCAATTTCAAAGGTGTGCAACTTTCCACCCATAGCAAACGCTTTCAGCGACGTAAAACCAGACGTCAACCAATGAGAAGCGACGTTACGTTTACTGCCTTCGGATTTCCGACAGTATATCGCAGGATATACTGTTGCAAATTTTTGACGTTATCCAATCAGACGTCGCGTTAGATACGTAAGTACTTTAGAATGTTCGATTACAGAACCATAATGGTCTTCAATAGCGTTGAGTAAGGTGCAGTTTTTAAGCGTATTTTGATTAACTGGAGAAGATCTTAGGCAAAAAAAAAAACAAAAAAAAAAAAAAACTTATTTCATGTGTTGTATACTGCTTTCCTTTGGAGGACTTTGAGTCCATATGAGTTGTATTGATTTTGCCAAAAAAAGGGGCTTGAGGTTAACACCTGTTCAAGATGACTTTCAGCATGACTTTGCTCGAATGACTGATGAAGCTGGTGGTCCTGTAGTTCTAGCAGGACTGTTAGTTGCCTTGTCAGTGATTGTAATAATCAGCCATTGACTCCGTGAAGTTGGCCAGATCTTGTGACAGAACTTTGTTAAAACATCGAGTATGGTCTCCCTACCTCCTTGAACAAGTTCTGCTGGTATATTGTCAACTCCACAGGCTGACTTCTCCACTGTCACTAATGCTACTACAATCTCAACTGTCTCACGAAAGATTGGTTGTAGATCTTCTAGGTGCTGATTGCATTCCAGAACTGCATTGTCGCCACACCTCTCATGGCTTTGTATAGTTCTGAGCAATATTCTGTCAATCTGCTGAGAATCTCTTCTGTTCTGCTAGACATTTCCCAGACTCTCTAGATGGTTGTGGATCTACCATATTTCTCCGAAGTCAGATCCTTCACCAGCTAACGCGCTGTCTTGCTGCTGTTTAGGAAAGGCTTTACTCCCATAGGAGCAAATTCTTTCGTTTAAGACCAGAGCCCACTTTGGACTGGATTCATCGTCTGTACTGGCTGGCGACCAGTGATGGCCGTTTTTTTGTTACTCTTTTTATATTATAACGGACATATAGTGATTAGTGATTCTATATTTTGGTTTAATAAACTAGGGGTAACTGTCGTTATAAAACTGATTTATTTTTTTAAATAGACTATAACTTGTGCCTGTGACAGATCCTCAAACTAGGTCACCAAAACGCATTGAAATACGAGCGTGGCGTACCAGTGATGGCCGTCACGAATGCCATGCGTTGAATGATGCATTTTTCAAAACCTTGTAGTGGATTTAAACTTTGATGATATGTCATTGTAAGTCTGTGGTCTTTGTCAGAGCTAAATAGTTTTAGCGCGTTCAGCACAGATAGAATATAAGCAACAATCAGAAACGGACTTTAAAACTCTGACGTAGTCATTTTGTAGGCGCACGCTACATTACGTCGAAAACAAACATAGATAATGGTTACACGTGTGCTGTCATTTACAAGAATTTAGATGCTTTTTTTTTGCAGGCTGGTTGCAGATTATACCTTTTTCGTCATAAGTAATCATTTATTAAGCAATTTGTTCATGTTTATTTCTGTATTTAATTATGTGTGTATCAAGGGTTGTGATCCCCGGTAAGGCAATAATGTTTGTATGAGGGTAGCTTTGGGAAATTGTTAACCTTTTGCCTTCCGGGGAGATAATTTAACCAGTCTTTTTTGTGGGAGTTCTTTTTGTTTCCTTTTACAAAATGGCCAAATCTGAGACGGATCAAATACGTAATTGCGCGTGCAAAATGCAAACGGCCACCACTGGTGCGCGGCCACCACTGGTCGCACGCCAGTAGAAGTAAGCAGGAAATTACGAATGTTTTGTCCCTTTGTAAAAATGGCCATAAAAATGAAGTCTATCCGTAATTCTTAAGGCAATGTAATTAAGACCTTAGCAATTAGCATAACTTATTCTGCGTGGTGCCCGTTGTAAAACAAAGGCTTAGTCAAAAGCTATTGGAATTCTAATTTTCATTTTGGACCGCGAACCTTTTTTTCAGTATGACATATTATCACATCTGATTTTACGCGATGAGAACTTTTAATTGAATTGGACAACATGGATACGTTTTTGGTTTAAACACTATTTTATTCAAGATTATTTTACAACACTACAACATCACGCCTGGTAAACTATCACAGGTACCTCCGGCGGAGGTACCGATAAAAAGTTGTGACAGGCACCCGGAGCTGCCTGTGACTGTTAAAAAAATGACAACAAACGGTTGGTATTCTTCTTTTTTGACAAAATATAAAATAACCAGGGATTTTATTAAAAATCAAAAAGTGCTATTCGACCCTTATAGACATAAAGTTTTGTCACACATTATATCCCCGTGAACTTTCCATATTAACCAAAGATACGACTTTTGAATTGGCTTTGATGTCAGCCCACAGTACTCAAAACATAAAGAAATCGGCCGTTTTGGTCTTAAATGCAGTGATCTTGCATACGAATCTGTTTTTCTCGGCACACTGGTGTTAAGGTAACCTCCTTGCTCAAATATAAATGTCGATTGACTACAAATAAGGCTTGAGTTTTCAAAACAACAGCTGGAGGTTCCTACAATGGTGTGGAGGTGCCTGTGATGTAAGCAAATATAGTGAAAATCTGAATAGTTATTGCAGCTGGAAATATTGACATCTTCTCTAAACCACTGCCTGGAAAGAATCATTCATTCAACGTCCCATTAAGTATCATAATGCGTATGTCATGAAATTCTATGTTAAAATTTCTAAAACGCCATCTCAAAGAGTTATGGCCCAATTTGTTTCCGCTTCTGTTAGTCAAGCATTGACAAATTTCACATAGTTGCTGAAAATTAACTGCCTAATTCAGTGTTAGAATCGTTTTGAAATGTGCGCTTAAATAAGAGACAACATTTTTGTGACTGGTGATGACTGTGATCGGGAGGTGCTGGCTGTGAGTCATTCCAACTTGTCAGAAATTGTCGAGGTCACACGTCATGCCAGCTACACGTATGGTATGTCAAATTGTCAAAATTGCCTTTAGCCGTCAACAGGCATACACGTACAGGTATCTATAGTGTTGATCCTTTTGGTACCTCATATGTGTCGCTCGCATGTGTCGTATGACGTTCGCTGTATGTGTTATCTGGAGTGATAGGTGCTGCAAGTGATTCAGTCTGCATGGCTAGTTTTGAATTGTTGGCGCTAGAATCCAAATACATCCGTAAGGCCTACAGATTACATCATCGGCAGGTGACATGTTCTCAATATTACACCTTTTAGTATATTGAAGTGATCGGAATCTTAATGTAAATAACGTGTAATTCAAAGTCTCCGAATAGCCACTGCATCAAATTTGGTAACAAAAGAGCACTTTTACTACATCAAAGTCATCTTCCGAAACGTTGTTTTTGCAAACGTTTCGAGTAGCTAGCATTGCGTCTGACCTCGACAATTTCTAACGATTTGGAATGACTACAGGCAGTCATCATCATTCACAAAAACGCAGCCTCTTATTTAAGCGCATTTCATAACTATGCAAACACTGAATTAGGCAGTCAATTTTCAACAGCTACGTACAACTCGTCAATGTTTGACTAACAGATATGGAAACAAAACGGGCAATAACTCTTTGAGATAATCTGCTTTGGATTTTGGATTTCTGCTGTGAAGCATCAATGTTACGTTTTCTTATGTCCGCTTGTCTGTAGTCTTCTGGCAATAAGGTCAACTGTACAGCAGCTGCCCACTTTGCTTTCTGGTTTGTTTTGTAACTTAGAATACAAAATAGGTAAAACAGAAGTTAGCGTTGTTTTCATTTGGGGTAGGTGAATTTCCACCTGTCTGGGAAAGAGAAAGAGCTCTTTATTCGGTTTACCATGCGTGTCTTTTACGAACTTATTGTCAATGTATACTTACTTCCATCTTGGTTTTGAGAGCAGGATGTAGAATCTGATTGTATAAGTTCATGTCCTGTCTGTCGTTTTAACAAATTATGCTTGATATTTGCATTATGATAGATTAAATTGCGACGTTGAATGAACGATTCTTTCAAGGCAGTAGTCTAGAGATGAAGAATATCAGTATTTGGAACCGCTATAAATCTTCAGATTTTCGCTATATTTTCTTACATCACAGGCACCTCCATTCCGTCACAGGCACCTCCAGCTGTTTTTTTCACCGATCCAGCCTTATTCGGAGTTTCTCGGCATTTATATTTGGGCATGGAGGTTTACTTTACGTCAGTGTATCCAGATCAACAGATTCTTATACAAGAAAAGTGCATTTAGGACCTAAAACAACCGATTTGTTCTTCTTTTGAGTACTTTCGACTGACCTTAGAGCCACTTCAAAAGTCATATCTTCTGTATATATGTAAAGTTCCCGGGAATATACTGTGTGACAAAACTTAATGTATATAAGGGTCGAATAGCATTCTTTGATTTTCAATAAACACCCTGGTTACAATGTACTTTATCAAAAAAGACGGATATCTACCGTTTTTTGTTTATTTTTGGTCCGTCACAGGTAGCTCCGGATGCCTGTCACAACTTTTTATCGGTACCTCCGCGGAGGTACCTGTGATAGTTTACCAGGCGTGAACATACATACAACAAGACAACAGGATTTGATGGTAAGCTTGTAGCTTATGTATATCATCTCCAGGGTACGTTTTTATTTACTCCGCTCATTTGTTAACCATAAACACAATGAACAAGATTGTATTTTTATACATTGTATTTCCGAGATTATACATGTATATATATAGATTGTTCTGAAACGAGTGAAAAGAAATAACTCAAACGCAATCCATTAAAACAAAACATCTGTTAAATATCTTTCTATCTAGGATTCATTATCGGTGGAGTCCTCTGTATCCGACCAAGTTTTTCATTAAACCAGCCGATCTCTCCTATCAAGCTGCCCCTCGGGGAAGGGAACGGGTCTGACGATACCGCCCGACTCAGGTATGTGCATGATAATGTCTTTTCTGGGGACACCTCTCCAACGCCAAGGAGCTGCCAGTTGTGGTCTACTTTAAGTCTGTGATGACGATTTCCATTTGGGCCTAGGAATAAGAATAGAAAAGAAAAAGAGAGGAAAAATAATAACTGAGCCGCAACACGACAAAATCAACATAGTAGCATGACTCAGATCAACCTGGGCATCCACCCATATTTGAATAAGCTACCAGCGTTGAAGCAGGTGAGTGACCTCTTCTGGATTCACACTGCTTGGCCGCTAAACATTAAATTGTTTGGACAAAACACGTTTTTCTTTAATTTTGTCATACGTGACAACTGCTGTTTGCTTTTTGTTGCTTTACGGGCTAAGTATGTTATGTGCAGCTAACAATATTTGTAATTTATGTGCAGCTAACAATATTTGTAATATTTGCACTCAAGGAAGATCTATGTATTGATGATACTAAATATTTTAATCCTGTTCACTGTTTTATGAACCACTGTCATTTCTGGCTGCAGACATCGGCATACCAGTATGTAAATGGTATCAACAGTATGTATTCAGTATACAGACTTTACTGTGCCAGCATGCTACCCATGTTTATTGCCCAGCTACTATTACCATATATAACGGCATAAATCTGTTTTGAACTGTCAATGATTACTATTTGGCATCAATACTCCATGCACTCGGGCGATATAAGCGACCTAAGTGGAGAAACTTAAGGATGAAAAGAAAAAAAAAGTATAAAAGTGTTTCCTTTTGTTTCATGTAAATTAAATATACATGTGTAGCTCATTTATAGTGTCCTCTGTTTTAACACACAAGCACACACAAAAACGCACGGACAGACAGACAGAAAGAGAGAGCAATGAACATCTGATATTCCTGATTAGACCGCATACACATACAATTAAGATCTTAAAAAGTTCCTTCAAGAGCAGAGAATACATACAGAAGTAGGAACATGGGCCAGACTACGTTGTTTCGGCTAATAAAGCCTCGTCAGTGACCCTGACAATATCTGGTGACGAAACCAGAAAAAGCATACTGTAATTTCTTCATTTTAATTGGGCAGTCGACTGAAAGACTGATTAATTTGAAAAGGATCCAAATAATATAAAAGACGATGATCTAGAAAAATAGTCTTAATCGATCTCAAATTTTAAATTTCTCAGAATCTATCTTCCGATCTCAAAGGATGACGTACGGGGAGACGTTTTACGGCCGCCACACGGCACAACACCAGCTGCAGTGAGGTAAAATTAAGATCTTAAAAAGTTCCTTCAAGAGCAGAGAATATATACAGAATACATACAAGCCTACTGTTACAGTAGTGGGACATTTTTGACAGTCCCGATACGAGTAAGACCACCCGCCCCAAGAGCTCCATCTCCCCCACCCTAGCACTGGAATGCTTTGATATAATCGCTTATCGATGTAGAACTTTGTGTTCACGCCGTTCAGCGGTAAACACTATAATGGCGAGTGACCACTACTGGTTTCTCCATACCTGTCCACACCACAGGGCCTACGTAGGGTGTCCAGCGATGATGAAGAGGGACCCAAGTGACTTCATCTCCGTTTCGATACTTATACTTTTTCTCCATGGTTGTGGATGACCTTCAATTAAAATACAAGTTAAACAGTGGTTTAACATTTTGAATGGAATGCGATTTTTTTCTCATTTGTCCTTCTGTTCTAGCTCTGCACTAATTTGTAAGGTATTTATTTTGTCCATATGGAATCATTACAAATGAGAGCAGACCAGGAACAGACTGCTCCTTATGAGCTGTCTGGTCAGGATGTATATTTTGCAAAGTTTTAAAGTTAATTGGGAAAACCTCCATATTTTTCTTTCATTTTCACAAAGGAAATAACTTTCGTGAATATTGCTTCTCTAGATTATAAAAACCCTTCCAAAAGGGGGCCTACCCTTAAAGGAAAGAGTTCGCTCTTCAACTAGAATGGAGGTAAAAATGAAAATAGCACAGTTGCTTCCCCCGACAGTAAACCATTTACCTATCCAGTTCTGGAGTGGAATACATGTACGGGAGATACGTTCTAGTTCTCGCAGCAGCAAGAAAAGACCATCAACACTCATGAATACCCATGTATTTTCTCAAACCGTTTATGTATGGTTTTAAAATTTCATATACTGTTCTGAAATTATATTCATATTAAAGAAACTAACAGCTGGAACTATATTCATATTAAGGAAAATAAAAACATGAGGGAGTAAATATTTAAAGGTACATATTTTTTCCGCTTCTTCATTCACATATTCTTCAAACACATGAACCCTATAGGTATTATCAGTTTTACGACAAAATTTAAAAAACGGTTATTTATTCTTTAATTTTTGCAAATGTATGTACTTACCAGAAAATAATTTCTTAAAGTTATAAGATTCGAGAGGCGTACTCCAGGGCCATTTTCCGCGTTTTTTAATGAGCAACTTGTGAACTCGTGTTTTTTCTAATATCGATTACATTATACAGGACTACCCGTTTCTTTTACTTGGTAGTGTTAACGCAATATGGTTTTATCTCAAGCGGGTCTTCATTGTTTAAAGGCTTAACTCAAGCATATAACGTCACTAGGATTAAATGGCTGATTTGGCAGTTCACTTTCAAAACAGTGCATGAAGGTGACTGACTTTGAAAACGATTACTCAGAGGGTAATTAGAATAGAATAGAATAGAATGTCACATTACTCCCCAAGCTTTCATCTAAATCTCCAACGTATGAATTACAACAAAAATTCCGCGGAACGCTATGTCGCACCTGTTTTGCACATTCATAAGAAAAACTCAATGAAAGCATCAGTCTGACTCATATTTGGTCAACATCCGTCCAGAGATATTGTCTGTTTTACATTTTTCGCTATGTTTAGTATTTAAGGATGGCGGTCATCCTTGATAGTCAGTTTGTACAACTTGCAATCGTCCATGGAAGGACAGTTTTGGTCAAATTCTGTTAAAATCAATTCAGGGGATCCTGAGATTTTCTCATGGTAATAGTTCATTTTATGTAAGTCTGAAAGAAATCCATGCAAGGACCATTCTGGTGTATTTGGTTCAAATGTGTACAAGGATTCTCGAGATATTGTTATTTTCGCGTTTTGTTTTTTTTTTGCTGCTTTTAGTAGCTGTGGATGCCGGCCATCTTGGATGGTCACTTTGCAAAAAAATAAAGACAGGAAAAAAAGAATAACTTCATGCAAGGATCGTTCTGACACAAGTTGTTCCGAATTCATTCATAGGTTCTCGGGATATTGCCATTTTTCATGTTTGTTTTTTATTCTTTTAGTAAGGACAGCCGACGGCCATCTTGGATAATCCATTCAAATAAATTACGGATCATTCTGATTAAATTGACCAAGATCCGTTCATGTTTTCCTGAGATATTAGCATTTCAGCAAAAGTGGACTCGCAAACAGGATGTGCGTCATTGAGACGTAATTCTATTAAAGATTCGTTTTCATTTTGATAATTTTGAAAGCCAAGGTCACATAATGCTTCATGCCAAATTTCAGTCAAATATACAAAGTGGTTCTGGAGAAAAATATTACTATTGTTTTTGCTTTTTTAATAATGGTAGAAGAGGTAGGCAGAAGAAGAGGTGGGAAAACAATATAAATGAAGGGACAGAGATGGGCTTTGCTAGTTAGCTCAACTAGGGCAGCTGAAGACAGGACTAGATTGAAAGTGACTTTTGTAAAGTCATCTGTGGTGCCCCAACGACCTTGCAACTCTCTCTGGGATAGACTAGACTAGATTAGTAATCATGGCCTTTATTGGATTCTCGACCAAACTGAATTTGACCATTCTGAAGCCCTGCGGTCTAGTTATGCTGCATGTGAAAATGATAACCATGGGTGTAGTGGTTTCAGAGATGTTAAATGCTAGGGTCGACGTAAATGTGAACGGACGGACGGACGAAAACCATATGCATATATCGACCCTTACTAAAGCAAAATATAAAAGTAAACATCTTTTTACTTGCATCTATAACGTTACGCGACGAGTAATATTGCTTCGAAATTCCAGAATTCAAAATTCTGCTGCATCTTGGGTGCAGGGGGATAGTGTTTGGCCAGTTCGATGTCTTTGTACTTTTGCACTCAGGAAGAGAAAATAAAATTGCGAGGAGCGTTCGAGTGATAAAAGGAAAGTGAGTATTACTTTTCGTCGCTTTCCTAGAATTGATTGTACCGGAAAGTACCGTAAATACTCGGACACATTGTTATTACCGTAAGCATCGTAATGTAAAGGTGCCAGGCTGAGGTGTGTCAGAAAAGGAGAGAGGCAAACAGCGCAAACCATTATTAGATTTACCTGTCAGCGCAGTCAGACCTGACCAGCCAGGCACACAAGGTTGATACAATGTTAAGGTAACGTTGTGTGCCATGACGCTGAATAAAAATTGAATCAATGTTGATTCAACGTCGTGTGCCTTGTGGGGCGGATACATTGTTTGCTCATCTGCAATTTACAGACTACGCGGGCTTTAAGCCCTCATGTTGAATTTAGATATTTTTTCTGCGTAGGACGAATATTTCATGTTGCCAAGTCATTAGCGACATGTTTTAACTAGATCAAGTTACAATAGATACAGTATATGTTAAATGTGATACGTGATCTTTTGACACCCTTGACAGCTCAGCACACTTTTGTCGGCTTTAATGTATTACCATATATGCAGAACTTGGTGTGCTTTGATCCCAAAAGAGAAAGATATGCCCATGGTGGGATTCGTGGAGTTGTTAGTGTGTTGGGAAGTGGGGAGATGTGGAGTTGTTCGTTTTGTTGTGTTTCTTTACATCCACGGTAAACAACTATGGTAATTTCGGGACGGTCATTTAATTTAACCACACTATTCATGGGCAGGCTTAGACCTCCTAAGCGGTTTACCAGTACTAAGTGCACATACTTTCGCCAGTAACTGACAACTGCCCTTCTTGAATCAGCAAAAGGAGATCCTAAAGTTGGTGGCCGGACTGGGTATCGAACCCGGGACATCTGGCTCCTGAGCTACGCGATTCGGCGGAGAAGGGGCGTGAAGAAGTGTTATTTTCTTGATCAACATTACAAAAGGGCACCTGTGTTTGGGCGACCATAGCGCCAAATCAAGTTCGACAAGCGACTCGTACTTATTTACCGTTTTCTCATGTGCTAAACTTCCAAATTCCAAGTTCATCATAAAAAACTATTCTATTTTAGCACATTCTTAAGAAAATGCTGAGCCGTCAGCAGTGTTACACGTTTCATGACCGCTCATAATCAATACAATAAAGTCTGTTATTATCATTTCTTTTTTTTTCTCTCGGAATATCCAAACTACCAAGTCATCCATCAGTCATCGAAATATCCATGTTTTTTCTTAAACATATGTCTTTATCTTCGATACAGCCGGTGGTAAGTACTGTGTGACGGCCATACAAAAACGTTTGCTCGTAATGCTACAACTGATTGATCAATTCTTTCGCCGGGCCGGGTAGCGCAATCGGTAGGGCACCTGACTCGTAAGTCAGAGGTCCTGGGTTCGAATCCCGGTCTTGCCACATACTTTCGTTTCTCCTTCCGCTGATTCAAGAAGTGCAGTTGTCAGTTACTGGCGAAAGTATGTGCACTTAGTACTGGTTAACCGCTTAGGAGGTCTAAGCCTGCCCAGGAATAGTGTGGTTAGGTTAACTGACCGTCCGTACATGACCTTAGTTGTTTACCGTGGACGTTAAGCATCAAATCAACCAACCAACCAAAAATCGACCATTTAGGGTTGCGCTTGAAGCGCCAGGAGTGCTGCATATTCAACAGATCCTATAGCATATTCATTCTGTTATGAAACGGGGTTTCTTCTTCCAAAACAACCCCTAAAATTAGATCCGTCTTAAAGACGGATGTAGATTTTTGGTATTGTTTTACTGCATAATTACAAGACTGATTAAGATATTTGGGATCATTTTGGAGGTAAAACTCCCGTCTTATAGCCGAAGAAAAACGATACCCGAAACTGTTATTTTAAAGGTATCGCTGCTCTATCAGTGGTATAAATTCATGAAATATTTTACCGTGAGCTATCGCGGCAATCTGCACACTACAGTTTCGTCATTGGGTTAGAGTTAGTTTTTTTTTTTTTTGTAAATGACATTGATTAGCAAACTTTAAACAAATAAACATCATTGAGTTCTCATAAAAAGTTTTGAAAAACTATTTGGTCATGTAAGTTGGCAACTAAAATAACTTGTTTTCGGTATCATAAACTTGAATAAGATGGTAGAAAATACAATGTACAGACGTGGTGCCCCATTCATTGTCTCGCTTTTGTATATACATGTATCGCATCGCTTGACGAGAACCTAGAGATAGAAAATGTATTTTGTAGTGTGTTTTTTTATCATTTTTTAAAAAACACAGCTAATACCACACCGAACTTCCAGGCCACCCTCGTCATTAGGGCATCTTAATATAGGACAATTAATATAATACAGATAGGACAGAGGAGAGTCACTCTAAAAGAGGGCTTGTTTTCTTTAGGGGAGAGTCGGGTAACTTCGGACAGGCGGGTAAATTCGGCCATACCATTGCAAACAGTTAAAATCCAGATAAGACGGCTCATAATGAGCCGTCTCATCAGGATTTTTACTCTTTGGCCAGTTATTATTTTTTTAGTTTCAAACAACTGACATATAAAGGAAACAATGTCACTGTCCGAATTTACCCGCTGTCCGAAGTTACCCGACTCTCCCCTAATCCAAAGAGGGTTGTTTATGTATAGGGGAGGTAACTTTTGCTGTAATTCGTCTTTTCCATTTAATATGGCAGGGTTATGCGGGGCTATGAGTTTGGATGGAAATGGGACAGCAGTTACTCGAATTACAGAACTAACTTAAATGAAATGAAAAAAAGTGAAAGGAGTTAATGTAATATTAGATAGGTATATAATCTATTTTTAATACTATCCTGCAGTGTTTCCATGAAGTAATTTCAATGCCGTCCATATTACTTTGATGTCTTCTCCAGGGTCAGACGACAAGGAAAGTTTTAAACGCAAGTTAGTACAAAGCTTAATAAATTAAGGCCCCATTGCTCTTTCAGCACGAAAAATATATCATGAGGTATCGCTGCATGATTTCTTCTCACGTAAGTACGAAGCTTAATAAATTAAAGGCCCCATTGCTCTTTCAGCATGAAAAAATTATCATGAGATATCGCTGCATGATTTCTTCTCACGTAAGTATACAAAGCTTAATAAATTAAAGGCCCCATTGCTCTTTCGGCATGAAAAAAATTATCATGAGACATCGCTGCATGATTTCTTCTCACGTAAGTACGAAGCTTACAGAAATGCTTAACAAATTAAAGGCCCCACTGCTCTATCAGAGCATGAAAAATTTTATCTTGAGGTATCGCTGCATGCTTCTCACTATTGTTTTTTCATTAATGACCATGATAAGCCAGTTTTAAAGAAATAAATCATCCTTGAGTTTCACATAACTGAGTTCCTCCGAGGCGTTCTGCCAACCTGCTTAGCTTCAATAATTTGGCTACCTAAACAGCTGCACCTATTAAAGTTTCAGAGGAAACTTTAACGACCTTTAACGATATTTTTCACGTGGTCCTTCACCAGCAACGGCTATGTATGTTAAATAACAGTTGAATGAGTGCAAATGTACAAGCATGTCAGTAATTCTTTACTCGGTAATCACCTGCGCCCCTTTAGCACGGAACCACTCAAGCAGTACAGACCATAATCTGCCTTTTCCAAGCATACTCCCTGATAAGACCGTAGTGCCCGATCAGGATCAACAAATTTACGGTGATTTTCCGCCTTAACATTGATATTTCAATTCAAACAGTGTATAAACACTGCATGGTCATTCAGCGAATTCTGCTGCATTAATCTGAGTCTACACAATGTACGAATGTCCATCTGATGAACACCAGTCATTAAAGGGTTCACATACATGCGAGCTGGTCTCCAATGTTTCTGCAGAATGTTTAGCCGAAGCTTAGTTGTGCTGCGTTTAACCTTCATTATCAGACGCTAGTGTGTGGGGAGTGGGGTAGGGGATATTTTACAAAAGGAATGTTGTGTTATTTTCATACCGATCTTGTTTGAAAGAAGACACAGCAGCCGCTCAGGTAGTTGATTTATGGCTTGTTTTTCAGCATTAGACCATGCAACAGACTAAGTTTTCCAGCGAATGTCTGCATTTCAGTTCAAATTATATAATGAACCGTTACTGTGGCACATCGGTGCCCAACTTTTCAAGTCTTTAGTTTCATCAAATACTGAGATGTCACAAAAATAATGACTTCCTGCAATTTAAGGGATGCCAGGACACATCACAAAGCAGAAATGGTTTAATTTGCCTAATGATGAAATTGTGTAAACAACCGAAATCTATTTTGTGGGTAACGAGCAACAGACAAAATGCAAGCGCCGCTGAAGAGGGACCAAGCTTCTCAACAATACTGGTTTGTTTCACAGACGCACATTTCAATCGAAATTTTAAGCCTGCACTTTGTCATTGGTCTAACTTGTTGACTGTAATATAATGGTAAAAATATTTGCTTCATTTGCGAGAAAAATGGGTGATCCTGTTTGAATGATCCGATGCTGTCGATGATCCGATACTGTCGAGTCGACTTTAGGACTATGGAGACTTTAATGCCTAGCGTCCCATGGCAGGAACAACTGCAGAGCGAAATCAGATGCTATAGAACGCGGTGCCTGATCAGGGTAAAAATAAATATACAGACCTTTTACAGACACGCTTTATATTAGAAATTGACGTGTCCGAACTGTGATAAACAGAGGTTAAAGGGTCCATTGCATTATCGACTGTAAAATTCATGAAATGTTTCATCGTGAGGTATCGTGAGGTATCGGTGCAAGCTTCTCACTGCAGCCTCATCATTGCAAATGAATAATTGCTAAGGAATATCTAAACAGTTTTATATGGTCAAATAAAACATTGGCAATACGAATCGTGGCGACCCCGCAAAAAAGTCTGGGTTGACCTTAATTGACCCTATAAATGACATAAATGAAAAGTACTGCTGCAAGATTCTCACTACAGATTCGTCAATGTAAATGACCGTGATCAGCCAACTTTAACAAATAAAAGATCCTTGATTTCCCCATAAAGATTTTGAAAAGTTATTTGGGTCACTTTCGATTTCATAAACTTAAATAAAATGTTACGATACAAAGCACAGGCGTGGGAACCCATTCACTGTCCCGCTTTTATTTATATTACATCTCTTGATGGGCAACCACACAAGGAAAAAGCAATTTGTTATTTTTTAAAATCTTCCCCCGAGTTTTGTTTGTCCGATAGATGATCTATTATATGGACATCAAGCAACATTTGATCAGCAAACGTGTTTTCATAATACAGTTTGTGTTTGACTATGGAAACTTTAATAGGGTAGGCCAAGAAATTGAACAAAAAACGAAAATTCAGAACTGATCTTTTGCTGTTTGCACAGGTCTTAACCATTTGTTACTCTCTGTGGGTTCTTAGACATCTGTTCAGTTTGCGCGCAGATGCACAGTCTGCATTTCGCACATGAGCTAAGGTTGTTTCTCACGTATCACCGTGCATACAATGTAGATATGACGAAACGAGGAAAATAGTCAGCTGATGAACATAAAGCACGTAATGGGATACTCTTTACGGATCAGTATTATTATCACCGTTGCACGCAAATAGAATATAAAAAAGTTTTATAGTTGAAACAGAAAGTTCTCAATGACCAACTGTAACTGTCACAAGACTCAACTCGTCCATTATTGACAAACTAACAAGGAAAAAGAAATACCCCACACCATGCCCACTTATACTCTAAATTACAGTTTTAATAGCAACAGATGAAATATACAGGTGACTGCGCGACGGGAGCACTATGAACAGTGTTGCAAAGGGGCATTTCACGCTTTTTTTTGCAAATTCAACTAGTTCTTTTTTAAAACTGATTACATATTTTCGCTCCGTTCTATGTGTCTATTTCCGCATAGACTCAAAAAAAATGAATAATTTTAATATACATGGACAAGCACGTTCTTTCCTTCCACTCAACTGACAAATTTCTTGAAATGCTCACCGGACAGTAAGACTGCTCCTCATTTAAAGCCATGATTACACCTTCAGGCAAAGCAACCTCTGCCATTTTCCTTTTTTGCCTTCTTTAAGAGTAGACCCCTTTTGAAAGGCCTTAATCCCCCAGGGATGCAAACAGAAAGTCACGAAAGTTGTTCCTGTTGTAAAAATTGAGGTAAAACATGGAGCTGTACCTTGTCTAATTTGCGCTTGTGGATAATTTCGACACTTCTATCTTTTTTTTTTCCTTATTTTCAATTATTCATTTATCTTTGTAGGTGAACACAAATGACAACCATTCTATTCTATTCTATCCCATAACCATACGAATTCTAATTTTACTAAAAACTGAGCTTAATGCGTTCAAGACAGTTTATAGTCGGATATTGTTATTAATTAATAGATAAATAAATAAATAAATAGATATATAAATAAATAAATAAAATAGATAAATAAGTAAAACTAACAACAGCGAAGAAGTACTGAGTACATTTTCACAAATATATGGAATTGACCTGCACGGATATACTGGTGCGCAAATACTGGCCATGCACACTTGGAACCCTTGCATAACGCATACATACATACGTATGGACGGACTGACAAGGTACATTTCTATAATTTACCTCCACCTACGCCATTCTCGCAATCAAAACAGCTGATGTAACAAAACACAAAATAGTACTCCAAAATATTCGGACAAGATGCCTTCATAAACATTGCAGCCGCTGATTAGACTGCTCCTGTATCCGACATTACTCTATAAAACGCCCATTGCTCAGAACGAAAGGGCTCGGTGAAAATGAATTAGCAACAGTCCGATTTATTAAACAGTTCACATGTCCGAGTATTAAAATAAATACGGTGCTGCATAAGAGCTGCGTCAGGTCAAAACCAACAAAGTGGCATGTGTGCCCAGCGAAGACTCAGATAAGCTTGAGCATTCGCCCAATCTAAGCAGAGTCTTCGCTGCGCGCTAAAAAGGTGGCGAAAAGTGAAGACTCTGATCAGATTGGGAGGATGCCCAGGCTGATCTGAGTCTTTGTTGGGCGCACATACCTCTTTGCTCGTTTCTCGTGTAGCGGTACGTTTTGTGCCTAGTCAGCGCACGCAAAGTATCCATCGAGTAGTTTTTTAACTGTCATTTTCTTCTGGGTGATGAATTAGTGAGGTAAGATATACGATGAAGTTGATACAGTTTAGTGTCATTTTTGGAAAACTTTCCTTATCAATTCATTCAAGTAAAACCACAGGATAAGCAAGGCCAACTTAAGATGTGAATTTGCATGTTTTGCTAAATTTTGAATGGAAGTTTTGACACTTACTACTAGTATTTTTTTTTATCTTAAATTAGATATTCTTGCGAAAATAAGACACTTGCCAAAAAAAAAAAAAAGAAAGAAAAACGCACACATACATACAGAGAAATTTACAGTAGCAAATGCCTCCGAAAGTCCCTTTTAACTGACCCCTGATTGTGACAGCGACGCTAGAAATCTAACTCTTATACACAACATACCTTCATATTATCCGCTACCTTTTTGCAAAGTTTGGTCAAATGATCAGCATTTTTTGAATCACAGAGGTATAAAAATGCAAACCAGTCGAGCATACACTTCTTCTTTTTATCTTTTTTTTTGCATCCAGTTCTCACTACGTGGACCCCAGCAGGCTAAGCGAAACGAATCCATAAGCTGTACATCCTGGTATCGAATCCGTCCATAATTTTGTGAAGGTATATTTATACTGAAACCAAATGGCCGATATCAGTGCTGGTGGACACTTTGTGTCTGAGGACATCATCAACCCGGTAATCAGTGCTTAATTGTTGATTCTGGTTCTTTAGTATTTGACTCTGTGGTAAACCTGATTAATGTAATAACCTTATACACCCTTTTTGGGTAATTGTCTAACTATTCTATAGCTAAGGCCGACTTACCATAGTGACATGAATCTTAGCGGAGTTTGGCCTCTACTTGGCTTGATGTCTTGCTGACTACAGCGCTAGTGACATCCTGAGGGAGATCAAAGTTAAATGACAGAAGCTTGGAATAATTACAAGCTTCAAGTATCTTGGGCCAATTGTCTCAGATGAAGGCTCAAAACCGAAGGTTCTCTCAAGGATTGAAAAAAGCCACTGTAGCTCCGAGAAAGCTGAAGCCACCTCAGAGAAATAACAACATATCTGTTGGATCAAAAATAAAACTGATGCGCTCCATTGACATGTCCATAGTTCTGTATGACTGTGATTCATGGAATATGACAGCAGAATTAGAGAAAAGAACACAATCATTTGAGATGAGATGCTACCTAAAGATACTGAGCATCTCGAACAAGGATCATGTCACTAGTGAGGATTTTCGCAGAGAGATTCAAGAAGCCATTGGAGAACATGACGAACTCATGCTCTTGGGCAAGAAACGGAAACCGGTTTGGTTTGGCTACGGTTCAGGGTATTCTGGTTCAGCAAAGACATTCTGCAGGTTAATCATATCGCAATAGTATTCTAAGCAAATGCCTATTCATTGTTTTTATATTTAGATTAACAAACATATATGCATTGACTTTGTATGACTGTCAGACACAGGACCCAGAAACTACAATGCACAATGATTTTCAGAAAATGTGAAAATAACTAAATAATAAAATGAAAGGTGTACGAATACGAAAGGTATAAGAGGACAAGACGGCCCGGAAGCTGTTCTTAAAGCACCTACATAAAACTTTGTAATGGGCCAATTAACAAGGATTTTTATAAAAATGCATATGAGCCGCGACACGAGAAAACCAACAATGTGGTTGTGCGCCCAGCGCAGACTCTGATCAGCCTGAGTGTCCGCTCAGTCCGATCAGACTCTTCGCTTAGGGCTTGAAGGGTAGCTAAGGATCTAAGCTACCTCCATGAGGACAGCGAAGACTCTGATCAGACTGGGCGGATGCCCAGGCTGATCTGAGTTTGCACTGGCCGCACATCCACATTGTTGGTTTTGTCGTGTCGCGGCTCATATATACGCTAGGTAATTGCGATGAGACCGAAAATAGTGCATAAACATTATTTCTTTTCTTGTTCTCAGCGCAGCTTAGTATAATTTCACTTTTTGTTTCACATTTCACAAGATTTCATTGGTCAAATAATGTCAAAATTTAGTCATTAATATAAAAAATCAATGAATATTTAATCTTCGTTTTTTCCGTTGTACTGCACTGCGTAAATACTAGCATTATGTCAGATGTTAATTCAAAATGTTTCTCTTGTTTGTAAATTTACAATGGACGCAGATATAAAAACTTTATTTTTTCAGTGTAAATCTACTTTCGATTTCTACTTTTGGTTAAATACACACAAACAAACATTGCATCATGTTTGTAACTATTTTGGAATCAGGTCATCCAAAGATTGACCGGTCCAGTTTGGAATTCCATTGTTTATGTATTAGGCCATTGATAAAAATTATGTTTACTGTGCTTACTGTGTGTTACTATCTACCCAAAAATTTTGTCCTTTCTATCAGAATTTTTTTTCTTCTTCTTTTTTTTGTTTAATTTCAATCTCTGGTCGACCTGGATTACTGCTAATAGAGTTAAAGATGTCAGTGTATGATGGCAAACAGTGATCACCCTGACCACACTGCTCTTAAGGAATAGTCTGATTCGGATCTGCACTATCTGCAAATATATACACTTTAATCGCTACCAGTACTTTCTGACACCTACCGACTACCAAGCCAACTGAGATGGTTTACATTCAAGCACAACAAACATATTTAAAGTCTGACCTTACAAATGTATTATACTTCATGCATCCATACTTGTGAAATCAACGGATCTACTATTCTTGCACACCGGATAGAAAATGCCATTCTTTTCACCTGGGATAGAAAATCTTTTCTTGCACACCGGATAAGGATATCCGCGTGCTTCCCCTGTACCTACAAATCTTATCTCACCCATGTTATCTCACCCAGGACCGGATAAAAAGCACGAGCATTAAATGCATTGGTTGTAATGGAGGTCACGTATCTGCGTCGTCAAGTGACGTTGGCGTTTTAGATGATTACGTCACGAAAACGGCAAAATGACGTCAGTTTATGCATGCTAGACATTGACGTAAAGAACCGAAAGGCGGTCGTTGAAAACGGCGCCTTCTTTTAAATTCTAATAGAAAGCTCTGAGGCACTAAAATTACGCATTTTAACAAGTTCTAAAGATAATAAAAAACGTGGTGTGCAAGAAAAAGTATCTATCATGGGTGTGAGGTGCAGATAGAAAAATCCGTCACTCGGGATCACTGTTCGGCATCACTCGGCAAGCCTCGTGATGCCTAACAGTGACCCTCGCGACGGATTTTTCCACACCTTATACCCATGAAAGATACTTATAATCTTACCCTGGTGTTCTGACCCAGGACCAGAAAAAAAATCACGAGCTGTCAATGCATTGGTTGCATAGGAGCTCACGTACCTGCGTCGTCAAGTGACGTTGGCATTTTAGATGATGACGTCACGAAGACGGTAAAAATGACGTCAGTTTATGCACGCCAGTCGTTGACGTAAAGAGCCGAATGGCGGTCGTTGAAAGCGGCGCCTTCTTTCAAAATCAAATTGAAACCTCTCAAGCACTAGAATTACGCATTTTAAGAAGTTCTGAAGTTAAAACGAAACGTGGTGTGCAAGAAAAAGTATCTATCATTGGTGTGAGGTGCGGATAGAAAAATCCATCACTCGGGATCACTGTTCGGCATCACTCGGCAAGCCTCGTGATGCAGAACAGTGACCCTCGTGACAGATTTTTCTATCCGCCCCTCACACCCATGACAGATCCTTATAATATTTTTAAATAAGAGGCCAAAGAGACAGGTAAATGTGCGCAAACTATAACATTTGTCAGGAATCTAAGGAGATGCGTTTGACATGGCTGACAGGGAAGACACAGATCAAACTTCTCTTCTAGGAGCAGGTCTGATCTTAGTTTGGACTGTTAGATCTTACATACAGTTCCTGAAATGTTTACCGTAAAGTACAGGCAAATAGCGTCTACCAGATGACAGCATTCGGACACGAAGCGCTTCTTGAAGCTGTCCTAGATAATGTAGAAAAATACAAACTGATTATCCACCGCAATTTATCGGACACCGTTACTACTGCAAAAGTGTAACAGATGCAGTGAATATCATAATCGGAGCCTTGCTGACTAGGTTAGCAGTTTACTTGCTCCACCTATGTGTTTAATATGAGTAGCATGTGCAGTAGTTAAATGTGTGGTTTTCATTTAACTTAAAGCCAGAAGCTCTTATTATGCTCGACTATAATTTTAGTACTTATTATCAAACTATATCATTTTAGTAATGAGTCTCCTAGTAATTGATTATGATATGGTGCCTGCACAATGTGCGACACTTGAATCTAACAACGCGAAGACAAATCATACCAGCTTTAATCCGATCATCTCAAATTTATTGAATATATACTATGCAAAATATATTTAGCAAATCTTTATATTTTGCAATTTTTCTCTCATTACTGGAGTGCAACATTCAGCGAAATTAAATTGCATTGAAAGGAACGGTATTTGGGCTTAAGATACCATGGGATTACAGAAGCTATCTTTAAAAACGATATTGGGGAAAAGCGATAAGCACGGAAGGGGTCATTAGCATGTGATTTTTTGTACGGTCATTTTCAATATTCTCATGCTCATTTTTCTTGTCAAAGCTATTGATTGTGTAAAAACTATGGTTAAGCTTAACAACTGCCGAATCTTAGCATGCGCCATTGACGTTAAAACTTGTTAATTCGGTCCAATGTGCAATGATTCACGGGTGTCTCAGTTCAATTCAGAATCAAAACCCGAGAAACACAATAGGCTAAAATTAAAGGTCACACCATGATTAATTTATCTGTGAACTTTCGTCCTTTGAGATCAGAGGATATATTCTAAGAAATCTGAAATTTTGGATTGGTTTATACTCATATTCTAAACCATTGTTTTATATATTATTTGGAACCTTTTTGATACTAATCAGTCTTTGAATCGACTGTCCAATTAAGATTTAAACATCACAGTATGCTTTTCTCTGGTTTCGTCATCAGATATTGTCAGGGTCACTGAAGAGGCTTTATTAGCCGAAACTACGTAGTCTGGCCCATGTTCCTTCTTCTGAATATATTCTCTGCTCTTGAAGGAACTCTTTACGATTTTAATCTTCATTGAAGTGTAACGTAACTGTGAGAAAATGATGACGTTAGTCTGAGACTTTTGACTTATGCTCAGTAACCGGGAAAAATTTTCTTTCTGAATTGTTTACATTGTCATATTGGTAGCTACCAAACAATCATACACTCAAAAGGGATTCAAGAAATACCGACTAGAAACAATTTTTTAAGACGATAACGTAAAAGCAAGGGAAAATGTCAAATTTTCGAACTTTGCAAACCTCATACTCGTAGCATATTCAAATATTTTAGAGCTTTTTCCTTTATTTTAACAACAAACCAGCCGCCTCATTATGGTTTTGGCTTTTGTACATGATTATGTCATTCAGATACAATGGTCATAAAAACTGGCGTCCCGATAGTTCAAACGCTACAATTGAGCAGTTTAGAATGTTTTACCTGCCAGTCCATGTCGAATGATCGGCCTTTGTATCTTTATGCAGTAAAGTGAAAATAACATCCTAATATGGTGGATCTGACACATACAAAAATTGCTATATTTATTGTGCATAGTATATATGTTTTCGCCTATTCTGTCGCACTTTATTTTACATTTGTTGATATTATACACTTGTTTTAGCCAGTTCCAAAGCTCATTAAGAGCTTGTATTGTATTGTGTAAACTTGCCGACTTTTAGATAGCGTCTAATCTATTCTTAGCCCGGTAACCGTTATTGGTATTGCTTTGCTCGGTGCCCGATAGGTCGACAGCGCAGGTAAGCAAATTGATATTACCCCAGTGGTCATGCGAGTTGATGCTGCAGATCTTGGGAAAATGCCTGCTCGACACGGAAATCTGGTTGTCAAACGTTTAATTAAATTTAACTACAAAACACATAAAAACATGAGATGTGCTGGTAAATGACGGTCAGAACTGTTTGAAAATAAAATCTCCAGTTTCCTGGATTGATTCTCTCTGACGCGTCAGAAGCAATGGCTCTACCTTCACATTTGATGACAATATGTCGGTTGATAAATAGAAAGGCAAAAGTAAAGGTTTTCCATAGCGTTGTGGCCGTAGGGGCAGTTGGGGTTAGAATGAAAGTAAGAAGGAAAATACTCAGGAACTGACAGAATTCAATTCCAGATCCCACTCAAGACACCATGTGGGATAAAAGACGACACAAAATTAGTCACCAGCAGCAGCAGCCGTTTGAACAGTCATTTCCCATGTAGGTGATCAACGGGCTAGCCTTAACATCACAACTATATATCAATTACAGGCATAGCAACAAGTAACCTATAAAACAACCAAGACGAACCAACTCAGACAGAAGTGCCACCTTGGGACGGTCATTGGGGGGGGGGGGGGGGGAGTTAACCGGTTTGCGGTCGACTGACCCTCGACCTTGGTTCTTTCTTGGTTTATCAGACACTTAGTTGTTCAACCAAAACAATAACCCAATTACCGCCCACACATAATACCAACGAAATGATCAATCTTGACACTAAGAATAATTTAAACGATAAACATTAAACAACTAATGTTACCAATTTTCTCTGTTTTATTTTAGGAAAAGCCTTTGCATCAAACACACTATATCAGTAGCAGACAAAGCAACAAACAACACACAAAACAACCAAGAAGACCAAAATAACCAAGAGGCCCACTGTATTTGGGTACAGATATGAAAGGCACAGCCCTCTCTTTTCGCTGCCTTATCCTTGCCTGATTTGAAACATTGTCAGAGAAAGCTTTCCAGTCGCCAGATGGCCAAGCCCGGGTTCGAACCCATGCCCTTGCGGCGACCTTCTGTACCATAACCGAATCACTAACCACTCGACAACCGTGTCGTATAGCTGCCAAAAAGTAGGGAGGACAGGTGTCTGAATACTGAAAAAATCTCCAGTATTTGGCAATATTTTTCTTTTGGTTTCCCTATTGAGCAAAAAAAAATATTACTAGAAGCAAGACATGTACATTGCCAGAAGTACATAGTATTTTTTCCATATTATAAATATTGATGATATTTTGGTTGCCAGGTAGACTGAACAAAATCTTTTTAATTTTTTTTTATAACTCTAAAGTTATTAGATAATTTTAGTGATATAAACATTAAACACATATAATTGATATAAGCATTTGTTTGTCACTGTTATTTGTATTCATTGTATCATATGTTTTTCTAACATGTTATTTCTTCTAAATAAATACTGTCCAAAACAAGTTCTGGAAATTTCAGCTAAATGATGTGTAGAGTTTCGAAATAACTAATAACAAAATTTCAGTTATATTTATTTTATTTTTAACCTTGATCTCCCTCAGGATGTCACTAGCGCTGTTTGTCAGCAAGACATCAAGCCAAGTAGAGGCCAAACTCCGCTAAGATTCATGTCACTATGGTAAGTCGGCCTTAGCTATAGAATAGTTAGACAATTACCCAGAAAGGGTGTATAAGGTTATTACATTAATCAGGTTTACCACAGAGTCAAATACTAAAGAACCAGAATCAACAATTAAGCACTGATTACCGGGTTGATGATGTCCTCAGACACAAAGTGTCCACCAGCACTGATATCGGCCATTTGGTTTCAGTATAAATATACCAAGAAGACCAAAATAACCAAGAGGCCCACTGTATTTGGGTACAGATATGAAAGGCACAGCCCTCTCTTTTCGCTGCCTTATCCTTGCCTGATTTGAAACATTGTCAGAGAAAGCTTTCCAGTCGCCAGATGGCCAAGCCCGGGTTCGAACCCATGCCCTTGCGGCGACCTTCTGTACCATAACCGAATCACTAACCACTCGACAACCGTGTCGTATAGCTGCCAAAAAGTAGGGAGGACAGGTGTCTGAATACTGAAAAAATCTCCAGTATTTGGCAATATTTTTCTTTTGGTTTCCCTATTGAGCAAAAAAAAAAAAATACTAGAAGCAAGACATGTACATTGCCAGAAGTACATAGTATTTTTTCCATATTATAAATATTGATGATATTTTGGTTGCCAGGTAGACTGAACAAAATCTTTTTAATTTTTTTTTATAACTCTAAAGTTAGAAGATAATTTTAGTGATATAAACATTAAACACATATAATTGATATAAGCATTTGTTTGTCACTGTTATTTGTATTCATTGTATCATATGTTTTTCTAACATGTTATTTCTTCTAAATAAATACTGTCCAAAACAAGTTCTGGAAATTTCAGCTAAATGATGTGTAGAGTTTCGAAATAACTAATAACAAAATTTCAGTTATATTTATTTTATTTTTAACAAACAGTAAATAAGTAGCAATTCAGTTAACAAGCTTCATATAGTACGCCTGGTTAACAAGCAATATCATTCCCATCTGGAAGTTAACCATTCAAACTTCTGCAGAACTATGGCAAAATATGTCAATGCTATTCGAATCGAATACCAAAAAGCATGGACATTGGTGTACAGTGTACAAAAGAACTGGAAGTTATCACAAAAATCTGAAAGTGATCAAACCGAAATTTCTGTTTGATTTCTTTCGATATTTGCATCAGCTTATCATTAACAAAACTAAATTTTTTATACTACATAGTCAAACCTGTTTCAAGGGTCGCCCCAGGGGACACAAAAAATGGTTACTGAAGACAGATGACCCCTTAATACAGGTCTATTTACACTCTATTATTTGGGTAAAGAGACTCCAAACAATTGGCTGCTTAAGACACGTGACCCCTTCCTAGAGTGATCCCTTGTGACAGGTTAGATTGTACTTAACATATATATAAGTCGAATAAAATTGAAATATTTTTGCAAACTATTTGCAGAAGCTTGGATTCATAATTTCCATTTTGGAATGAAAATGAGTGTTTACCCAACGTGGATATATACAATACAGTCAAAAGCGGAGCTCCAGATAATGAATCAGTTCGACGTCACATTTTCACATATTCTTTGGCGGTTCAAATGAGGGTCGCAAATATATGTTTTGTGGACAAAATATAAAATAAGTTTTAAGTCAGAACCATGCCTTATTTGGAGCTCTGCAAAACCAACAAACATGTTAGTAACGCCGTCTCAATTACATGGTCGTTGCGCAACCGTTGTAACACCAGCCTTGCGACTGTTATAGCTTTAAGCTTCATACCAGACAGCATGTTTGTTGTTTTATTGTTTTGCTTAGCTGAAATGTTTCATCACCATTTAAAAACGGAAAGTCTAGCAGAAAATCAAGCAAAATTTCTCTTCTCTGGGAGTAAATTCTTCAAGAACCAGCACCAGCTTCCTACTTTACCCTGAAGGTCAAACTCACATTCTTCATTCTTAGAACTTTGTGTTCATGATGGGCAAGCACCAGTTCAGACGAGCTCTGCTCTCTGGTGACAGCTCTTGTTTAAATTTTGAAATATTACTGTAATTGGTAAATGTGTCCCAATTTTATAATGTTTACGGTAGTTCCATAAATTAATTGATTTCAGCAAAGTCGAATGCCATATTCACCTGTAATTGACATAATATTATAATATCATATGTATATATTTGTAGTTTACATGTAGCGTATTAATAACCGCTTGTCATTACAGGAACACTACTGAACAGCTATTTTGACGGTCAACCAGTCCTCATATCATATTTCATATGAATTTAACTGTAAATCTTTAAAACTTTATAATACAAGCATTTGTTTTCCACATGTTCTGTGTTAGCAACTGATTGTCAAAATAACTCCTCTGAACGCCAGCTTATGCCTTCCATCCGACAGCCCGAGGGCCGAACTTATATACTAGGCGTTTTCCGAGAACAGGCGCGAACACTTGTCTTTTGTAGTAGTACCTGAAAGAAAAGTGTACGGATTTTATCAATGGTGAATCGCTGCACTTCCGAAGGAAGCAACTGTCGTGTTATAATTTTCTTGAAAAATGTGTCTTTAAACAAGAAGTTTCATTTGAAAATGGCTATTCTTAGTTATTTTTTGACTGTATGTTACAAGGAAGTAAATTTATCAATGTAACAGCATTCAGAATGGTCAACATTTACTTATGTCACTTGTTAGGTAATTTCATACAAAGCAAAAGCATAGTTGCATTCAGTGACACCTGTATAACTGTTAATCGTCTTGACTGTGATGCATAAATGGGTATGAGTTATGGCTATTTTATTAAATTACTTTGCTCTCCTTAACTTGAGCTTAAAATTTTGTATTAGATTTTAATAGACAAAAGCAAAAAAATGACAAGATAAAATTCTGAAAGTCATTTCCCAGTTGTGTATTAGTTAGAAAATACCAGTTGAGAAAGAAAATCATGTTTATCCCCAGTAATAAATGAGAAAATCTAAAAATTGTCTTGTTTTATAGACAGCAAATAGCCTATACCATCCTATTCATTGAGATGTAAACAATAACTATTTAACAAGAATCTGGATGATTGCAACTTTGATTCGGTGTGAGAATATTATCTACAGAATTTATTAGCTATAATGGTTAAATTTAGAAATGTTTTTACAATGAAGGATTTGAATTTTTGAAAAAATGTTAGTTACAAGAAAAACAAAACTTCCGCATCCTACGCTTTGTTCACCCTGGCGACCATTGTGCCTGTCGACAAGACTTAATGCAGGCCAAGAAACCACTTTCCATACTTTTTACTGCAGGCATGCTTGCAAGCATGATTCCGTTGCTAACATGCAACGGCCAACCCTACGCAGCAGAGCTTATTGGTTTACGGCAGCTTAGGAGCGAATTGCACACGTAGCTAAAATCGTCTTGTCAGCCAATGAAGGCATGAGACGCAATTGTACCTCCAGTATGTCGTCATTATCATCAGTGGCGCAAAGAAAAGACAAAAGTCAGACCAGAGGTGGATTCCAAGTCCTGATGTATGCAGCATGGGTCAAAATGAACCGGACAATAAAAGACTTGATTTTCTAAAGGGTCAGCGTTGTATTGAAAGAGACATATAACCTAATTCATCCCATGACGTCGCTGATATGCAGTGGATTATAACAATCCATCATGAGCCAGTCCATGTAGGATAGGGAAATCTCACCCGAGGGGTCGGAATTTCAACCAGGGACGAGGCTTGCCGAGTCCCTGGTTGAAATTCCGACCCCGAGGGTGAGATTTACCTATCCTACATGGACTGGCTCATGATGGATTATTTTTCTCCCACTGTTAGCGGATTTTAAACCTCAAGTCGAATTAGACTTCAAAACAGGAAAATTCTAACTTTTTAACCAATGATCTGAAGTAAATTTTGAGCAGCCCAGTGTGTTTATCGGGTCCTAAAATGGGTGTAAACACAGTTTGCACCTCAAAATTAGACGGAAAACACGATATGTGGACTATTTTATCTTCCAGAGGGCGAAAACAAAATGCAACTTAGCCTCTCACGTCACGCGCGTCAAGTTAGCTAGCGACGTTTTTAATCGGTTTTAGTGACGTCATTAAAATTGAGTGACGTCACAAACCCATGAGATGCTATCAAACGTCATCCGGCATGCTTGCGTGTCCATTTTGTTCATTTAAAATTAAAGTATTAGTCAAAAAATGAAAAAGTCTGGTTGCTAATATAAGAACATGTTGCCAGGTATAAGATAGAAATTTCTTATATGAGCTGAGAGCCTATCTTATATAGGCAAAGGTGGGAGAAAACGTCGTGTCTGGCCACACTTCTAATAACATTATGGCGTGTACAGGTAACATCATCGTTTTCTTAATGAAATGAAAGCGATAAATCCCATTTTAAAGGATCATATGATAAACAGAATCTTACACTCGTGGTCATTTTATATGAAATGTCCACTCGTATAAGATCCTTTATGTACGTGCCGATCAAATATTGAAAAAACATACCTCATTGCTCTACTCAGCTTTTCATACGTCATTCCCCTGTTCCCTTTCTTCATTCCCCACATGAAGGCGATAGTCTTAGACTGCATTAGTTTGAAAGTTCCCTCATCCCTGTTCTCCCAGCGGATTAGGGAGGGGTTTGTTGCAGGGTCCATCAACAGATTCCGAATAAACTCCCAAAGGCGACATCCTCTTTTTACTGAAAAATAAAGGCAAAGGAAAATAAAAGTTTGATAGTTAAAGTGAAACTGTGTGATAGTAAAGTTGAAGACAGGTGAGTCCAGTAGGTTTGCGAAGATGCGCAGGCTGGTATTTGTAGTTGCTGTTTGCCGCACTTGTTAAGGCCTCTTTTCAATCTGCGCTGATGTTGACAATATTACAGGGTCATGACACGTTTTTCCTATCATACTTACAGACACTTCAAATAGCGACAATATATCGTAAGTACTACAAAGGTTATTTCATTGGTACGTTTGAAATTGGCGAAAATTTAGTGCTTAATTTTTTTTATGAGTTGGGTTTCCAAAAATATCCCTCAAGAGGTATTTCATGATTCTTGAAGCATCTTGATATTGGCATGTTTTTTGTAATTTGAGAGCACAATGTGATTCTTTTGACCTGTACACTACAGAATAAATCTAATCGGTACTATGAAATGAAACGGTACTATAAAATCAAACGGTATCACATGACATGAAACAGAAAAGAAAAGAAAATAAAAAAGAGGAAAATTCAGCTTTTGCCTCTGCCTCGTGCACTCACATTATAGATTCATTGTCATGGTTTATTTTTTTTTCATTATAGTTATCATATTTAATATTACTTTTCAATATCATTGATAGTTAAAATGGAAGTATTATTTCTTTGACAAGTCTCCAGCCAGGTTTTGTAAAAACAACAGTACCGCGATAGTCATATTTCGCTCCACTGAGTACCCAGTCAACAACTGATACTTACCAAGTCTAATTTGACTATGAAATGTGTAAATGTAAACCACTAAAAGTCACTCATCATACTTTTCGGTTGATAGTTTAAGAACGATGCTTTTATATTCTGATTTCATCTATTCTTTTCCTGTGCGATTTCTATTTTTTGCAAATTTTAAAGGAATGCCAAAGATTGTTGTTTGGATAAGAAGCTGTTGCTACACTTATCATTTTGTGTAGGTTCAGTAAACAAACTTCCACTGTCGCTCTATTTTTACAAAAGTGGCTATTTCAAAGAAGCTAAACTCCTGTCGTGGTAAAATCCTCCTCCCTCTTCCTCGCCCCTTCCCCGGGGTTGTATTCACCTGCCCTTAGAGAATGTGTACACATTGAACAAGAGAGGGAGGAGGGGCGGATTGTACTTAATCAGAGTTTAAAACTTGAAACAAATGGCTGAAATAGCTCAACAAGGGCCTCTCAAAAGGCAATTTAACTCAAATTTACCAACCAAGCAACCAAACCCCTGGCTATGTACATGTACAACATAAAATCAAGACTAATCAGATAAAAAAAAAACTTGCAAACAATGACCAAAGCACTAAAATTTCCTGTCCTTTTTTGGATGTATGTCTCTACTGCAGGAATACATAGAATATCATGAGAGAAAAAAAGGAAACTCCCGAGTAGTAAGCATCACGTGCCTATTATAATACACCAGCCATATCTATGTATTAGTGGAAAAAGTCAGTGAAAAAGAAAGTCCGGTTTTTGAAATAAGAGAGAAATAATGTTTTTATCACACCAGATAAATCAGGGTTTAAAACTGTTTTTTTTTTAAGTTACAACAAAACGGATGATTATGGCCATGGAAAACTAGTGGTTTACAAAAACAAATTAAGTACTGAAATCAGTTTTGGCAGGTATAGGTTTTGGATCTGTGTTCTCAGGAATATGTTGGTCCTCTAATTTATAATTTACTAATCCATGGAATAGCCAGTAGGCTTTACGTCCTCGAGTTACAGCGCGTTTCTAAAGGCCATTGTAAGAGTGAAGGAACGGACAATTTAAAAGCAGTAATTGACCATCTGCTTCTCGTATTGGTGGTTTTGACCATTCTACTCAACCGTACAGGCACAACATAAATAAATTAGCTTACATTTCCTAACAGGTCGACTACAGTCCATCGTTTGTTGGTCATACTGAACACGTGTATTAAAGTCTTGAGCAACAGCCGACCATCCGGTAGAAAATGTTTGATCTGGCGTCGTCTGCGACACATAGTGGGACATATTAACAGGTGACGCGTGGCGATAGGCTGATGACGTGGGGCAATACGTCGATGAGGTTGGCTGTGACATAGCATCTTGAGCAATAATCATTTGATAGTCCATGTTATATGCTTGATATTCTGTAGATGTGACTCCACAATAACCATTTTTAGCCACTTGACAGTCATAAGGATTATTGTAAAACTGATCAGAGATATTTCTCTCATAAAACTGGTCCCTACTATGTCCATTGTAGAAGACACTAGGCCGATCCAAAGCGACTGATGAGCAAGAAAGTTCTTGTTTGACAAATGTTCCAGAAGAATAATAAGACGGATCATAATTTTCATTTTTCACATTCTCAGCCTTTTCATTTTTAATGTCAGTTGATAAACTTAAATCGCAGGTTCCGTGGATTCTAACAGACGTTGGGTGGGTCTCGGCAGACGTTGGGTGAATTTTGTGAGTCTGAAGTTGTGAATCGTTGTCAGTTTCACTTGGATCAAAGGGTTCAGTTTTTACTGCACGATGTTCATATGGAGCTCTTGGGCCCTCTGCAAAAATGATGAAAGAAATTATGATATCAATTCTCTTATTTTAGAATTCGTTTTTAGTTGTAGCTTGTTTAAAAACTGAGACAGACACGCGTTTGCTTGGTCACATAACATTGGAAACACAGGCAACCACTCTACCCCCCCCCCCCCCCCCCCCCCCGTAAAATTCTAAGTATAAGCACACGTCTGAGCAAATAGCCCCAAATGAGCGTTACAATCAAGTTCAACACTGTTTACATCGTTTAGACGTAGGCTCTTACTGCATCATAAAACCAGACTGTTCTAATTTATGGCAATTATGATTTTTTCTCAATTCAGATGTCCTAACCTTTAGAATATTTACTGTAAAGCATGGGAAGCAGATGCGTAGGTTGATTAGTGTTTTGCTTGCTCACACATACTGAGACAAATCTAAGGTCCATTATGAATGTATTCCATACCAAAATACGGCTTTGGAAAATTTCGAACCCAAACTATGAAATGAGAACTCAAAATTCAAATAAACTCGATATGGTTCAAAACACTGTAGAAATATGAGCGAGTCTTTTAGATTTACTACGCCTTGTTACATGTTTCGAATAAAATATTTCAGTAGTTCGATTTCTCCGGATACAGTCTGTTAGAAAGTAGCCAGATATAGCGAAATGATTATACAACTGCCACTTAGAGATAGATGCTTTGTTTTGATTGCAACAATAATCGAAAACAGTGATCAAAATTGCCATTTCAAAACGGAAAATTTCCTTCCTAAGCTTACCACTTAGGATATTGCAAAACGGAGATAAAAGGGTATCATAACTCTGACAAAATGTACCGCATTCCAGGCATAAACGTTTGTAATATACCGTTAGAAAATTAAACAATGGGGCATCTAGATCAGTCACAGTAACTGTCTTAGAAATCAAACAATTTGTGTTTTCAATGTCATAATGTGTCTCCAAGATGCAGATAGAATGACAAAGGAGCAGTCTGACAGTCTGACCAGGGCTTACACCATTTGCTTCGACCTATCTGTGTCAATATTCAAGAATTTTACGATATAGAGATTATCTACTCTTAGAGAGGATAAATTCCAGTACCTTGCCTGAAATGAGCAATTAAAGATTTCTAAATGTTTTTTTTATTTATTTTGCATTTTCTTCATCTATGACCTGTTAGACTTTGTAGGGGATGGTTAGGTCTGGCAATAATGAGTGGCAACTTTCAGTGCCGGATGTCTGATCAAATTGGATAATTGATAAGCATTATCAGACAATGTGCACAGAAAAGGAACCGTAATCCTACTTTCAGTTTTGATAGAATTATGCCCTTTGTTGTATTGTGATATCGTATCAGCTTCATGTCCGCTCCATCAAACTTTAAGTAAAGAGATAGGCAATGATCAGCAATTAATACAATTATATCCCTCATCTCGCCCTCAAAACACAAATTCACAAAAGACACGCAAGGTAATCCGAATGAACAGCTCTTTCCCAAACTGTAAACAGCACAGCAGCAACAACTATTTTTACCCATTTTCTATTTTGAAGTACAAAGCAAGACAAAACAGAAAGCAGAATGGGCATTTATTCAGATAAACGTAGTGCTGGAGAACATAGATCAGTGGACATAACGGCATGCAACATTTAGAAACCACAACATAATTAGCCCGCCTTTGAACGGTCAGTAATAGATTACTTGGAAGCTTAAACTAGTTTTCATTGCATCCATTAATGAATAATCATACAAATCACGGATAGGACTATGATAATCAGAGATGGGAACTCGACAGAAACAACGTCTTGCGACACCTGGAGATCACTGGGGTGACAAAACTCCACTGAAATACCGGAGCAAAAGTAAACTACGAGCTGAACTCCAAATGACCAAGCAACAGACAACACCGGTTTTTAAGCTATTAACTTAAATATATTTAAGTAACGTTAGCTTCATTTTGGATCCATCAATGAGTGTGATGCCCGACCGACCGGCGTACAATGAAAGATGGAAGCTATGTTATCAAACATGATTGGATTAACTAATTAAAATCTAAAAGAGTTCCTTCAAGAGCAGAGAACACATTCGAAAGAAGGAACATGGGCCATATTTTGAAGTTTTGGCTATTCAAGCCTCATCAGTGACCCTGACATTATCTGGTGACGAAAGCCAGAGAAAACAAACTGTAATTTCTCAATTTTTATAATTCAGTCGTTTCAAAGTAAAAAAACTAGGCAATGATCAGAAATTCATTCAAGAAAGACATGCACGGTAAACCGAATGAGCAGCTCTTTCCCAAAAAAGGTCAAAATGAATAGAAGATAGGATCTAGAATATGAGTCTAAATCAATGAAAAAATTATTTCTCAGAATATATCCTCTGATCTCAAAGGATAAAATAAAATATAATCTGCACTATGGATGATGTACGGGGAGGCGTTTTACGGCCGCCACACGGCACAACACAAGCTGCAGTAAAGTCAAATTAAAATCCTCCAAGAAAACATGCAGACTGCAGCATTCCATTTATTTTATATCTTATACCTCTGTACTGCGTAATAATTTTTTCTGAACTTATCAGAAAGATCAGCTCTTCTTACAATATTTTTGAATTTATGGATTAAGTCACCATAAATTTTGGTTCCAACAGACCCTGTTGCTAAAGCGTTTTAACCCGACATTGAATTTAGAAACTTTATTCACTCAAAGTACACGTAACATAACAAAATGAGGAATTTCACTAATACTAATAAATATGGAAAACGGACAGTGGATCATGCACTAATATTAGCATAACACATTTAGAAAATATGCATATTAGAATCTACTTAATGCAATGTCATGTATTTGTTGGAGTCGCAAGCGCATATAAGACTGCGAATCCGCAAAATTGAATTTTATATTAATACTGTTCCTTATTAAAACCAAATAATATAATTTAGCCGCAACACGAGAAAACCAACAAAGTGGTTGTGCTGCCAGCGCAGACTCAGATCAGCCTGGGTATCAGCCCAGTCTGATCAGTCTTCACTGCCCGCATAGAGGTAGCTCAGACCCTTAGCTGCCCATTAAGCGCTTAGGGAAGACTCTGAGCAGACTGGGAGGATGCCCAGGCTGATCTGAGTCTGCGCTGGGTGCCCAACCACACTGTTGGTTTTCTCGTGTCGCGGCTCATATATACACTGTACCTTGATTAGCAAAATGTTCTGACATAATTTCAGGCTCTTTTTTGCCATACGAGAACTCTGGGTCTATGGGATATTTGTGCCCGCCAAGCACCACAAGTAGCTCTCCGTCGGGGTCAACTTCTGTCTTTATGTTTTCCTCTGGCTCTTTCTTTACACGCACTAAATCAAATAATTATACATATATAGAAAAATAATAGAGAATTTTTTTCTATGGTCACTTATGAAAAAAGTGCACAATGGAGTTGTATATTGATTTTTAAATACTCAGTTGCATTTTACGGGTTTGCAATTGTGTATTTGGTTAAAATTGTAGGTGCTACAAAAGCTTATTTCAAAATAATTGCATATTTTTCGAAACTTGAAAAAATCGATGTAGGGCGTGTAGTAGCGTATTTCAAAACACACACATCCACAAAATCAATACACAATTGCCCGATTGACAAAATGGAAGAATACTGTTGGATATTTTTTCCGGTACTGTGAAAACTCTGACAGTTACAACTTTGTTGTCTCAAAAAGACACATTTGTGCACAGTATTTGTCTTTTCGTGAAAGAAATTTGGAAATGCCAGATTATCTTCAATTCAGTTTTGAATTCTAATTTCCTTTTTGTTAGTATATACCAACAAGTGTGTCGATGAGGAACAGTGGCCGAAAGTAAGAATAAAACTAAAAAAGTGCGAATTTGTTTAAAGCAGTCTCGGACTCAGTTTACATTTAACATATCCAAACCTGTCTGTCTAGCAATATAAAAATGTCAATACTACAATGACTCCTTGTAACTTCATTTAGTTTGATATCTTTTCCGAAAATGGTGCTTAAAGCCTATGCGGCGGATTTATTTTTATTAGTATATGAGTCGAACTACAATGTTATATTTTGTCTGTCGTTAACTAAAACACTGTCTCTCAAAATACTCTCTAATGTCAAGGAATATAGTTTATACATATTTCCTATTTTTCTTAATATTCAACTTCTGTTGTCTCAGACTTCTTGTATCTCAAAGTAAATTTTCTCTAATAAAATATTTATTTAAAGATCTGTATTTTGGGATGAATTTCGACTATGAGATATCGAGAGTTGACTATATTTTCAGAAGCTAGAAGTGAGAATGGAACTGCCGTTAAAAGTGGGTGCTTAAAATTTGAAAAAGTTGCAAGATAATTTCAGTACACAGATCTCTCTCTGTGTATTTGACAAAATGTAAAGCATGCATGTAGCTTAGCATGGAAACCCTACATATCCCTGTTTGGCATTTAACTTTGTAAAAGCAGCCATGTGGTGGTTTCCAGGACGTCCCCTTTAAGGCATAAAACATGATTGTTTTTCATGTCGAGAAATACCCTCATTAAAATTCGACTCGTATGTCCCTGACGGAAATTAATTATGCACGAATGTCAAAGATGTATATTCACAGGGAAGTTATATTATGCGGATATTGCCAATGAGAAAATAAATATACAAATTTTAAGGGGATATGAGTATATTAACCCTTGAACTTGATGAGTAAAACATATCTAGACGATTTAATTTGCACTGAAATCAGTGAAATACTCGTTTTTCTTATCATACTATGACAAACTTTTTAAATATTTAATTTTTTTATTATTATTATTATTTTATTTATTTGTTTTATTCTTGGGCAAGGAGATGTGGCATTTACACACACACACACACACACACACACACACACACACACACACACACACACACACATGTTACGTTACGTCTATTTTCAACATGTCAGCTCTAAGTTGGGGTCAAATTTGAAAGAGTATAATTTAGTCCTTTATAGCATATTTTATCAAAAAATGAAATAAAAAAAAATCTATAAAAATAAATAAATGAATAAAATGGTCTCCTTTTGAGAACATTGATTTTTCGTATTTGCCTCACTCTTTCTGCATAGTTTTGACCATGATCTGAAGCAACAGTATGCAGGATGTGTAGTTTTTATGAACATGTTTAGTTTTAGCGAAACAGACACATGTATTAATTTGATGTAATTTCTGACAACGGAGAGAGAAATTTATATCAAAGGTTTAAAATCTTCAGCATTCCAGATCAGAAGAAACTCTTTGATAATTATATAAAGCGTAGTTAAAGAAAAAACTGATCTAATTAAACAGTCAGGTCGATATAGTTATGGACATCAGGTTCACGTAAAATTTACTGATGCAGTATAGCTTGAAATATAGGTCAATGGTACAGGAGATAGCAGCACCTCAGGAGAACATCCTTATTAAAAACGTTTTGCTAGGCTTGTGTTGTGCTGTGTGAGTTGCAGTTGAAGATAAATTGACATAAACCCAACGGTCGATGCAACCTTTAGGATATGGGAAAGCGTGAACTATAAGTCAAGCGTAAAAATATGAGCAACGTCCTAGAAGAAACTTTAAGCCAACCATGTTTGATGATTTGAGGTACGTATAATTGTGGACTTTAACGCTAGGGCTGACGTTATTGTGGACGTTTTGACGGACGAAAATTCGTATCCCTGTAATGCACATGGAGAAAAAAAAAGCACGGAGGTGAATACATTTAGCTTAAATGTATTAATCAAGGACGTATTTCAAATAATCCTTTTTTAAGCCTTAAACTGAGGGCGTTCTAAGGTTTCTTTGTGTAACTTAAGGCTGTGCTAATAGCCGAAATTTTGCTACTAACGTATATTATATGAAAACGACAAGCATTTACCCTTCTGTAAGCGTAAGAGACATAACTCAGTGATAACTTAAGATACAGATTAGCATCAGTCGTTGCAACATATACGCGATAAATCATGGTATTTTATGATCGAAAGAGAAATTTTGTGTTTTATTTTCGATCATGCAATAGTACACACTGGATTAGATTATACTGGACAAATTGCATAAAACTGAAATGGATAGGACTTGAATGGATGGACAAGAATGGAGTTACAATAACATATAAAGACCCATTGGAATCATTTATTATTTTATCGTAAAATATCAATACGCTTTCGTCATAGTAAATGACTACGACTGACGAGATTTAATTGCCACAATACTGTTGTGATAAGATGTTGATTTAAATGCATACATTGTGTCCTCAGAACAGGCATCCGCGAATCGCTATGTCAAGGTAAAAATATAGGCAATGATCAGGAATTAATACAATCATATCTCACATCCCGCTCTCAGAACCAATAGCGAAAGAAGCACACACACATACACGGAAAAATCGACACAAGTTCACGAAAGACACGCCCGGTAAACCGAACGAGCAGCTCTTTCCCAAACAGGTAGTCATTCAGCTATCCTAATCAAAAACAGCACCGGCATCTATTTTTATACGTATTTTTTAGTGACAAAACAAAAGAAAACAAAACAAAAGGCAGATTGGGTGGCACAACAGGTGTCCAAACCGCCAAAGAACATAGACAAGCGGACATAGCACAATGTAACATCAAGGAACTACAACAGAAGTACCGCCTTGGAACAGTCAGCAAAAGAGTACTGGGGAGGGGCGTAAACATGTTTTACTACCACCAAACCTCACCCTCTGCCACTGCAGTGGTTCGAAACAATTAGTTCGCTGTTTGATCCGCAGCCAATCAGTCAACATTTGCTTCATTTCACAATACTTAAATAGAAATTGATCTCGTTCTGGAAAAAAATCTTGCTCCATAGATTTCTTCTAAAAACTTCCACTGTAAACAAGAGGCATAGATTTTTTCCAAAAACTTCCACTGTAGACAAGAGACATAGAGTTCTTCCAAAAACTTCCGTTGTAGACAAGAGACATAGATTTCTTCCAAACACTTCCAATGTAGACAAGAGACATAGATTTCTTCCACAAACTTCCAATGTAGGCAAGAGACATAGTAGATTAATCTCAGCTGCAAATTACTTAAGATTAATGGCTTAGATTTTTGTGTTATTCTAAATTACAAATATGTACTCTCTGATAAAGTAAATTTTATTACTACCATGGATTGTTGCTCTTTCAGGTATTCTGTTCTGTTTCCTTTCTATATGGATACGTCCTATTCAGGAAATGATCAAACTAGATGTATAATTGACTATTACAGCAAAGATGGTATATGTTCGGTAGTTATCAAGATGATTCCATATTTTTCATCCAAAGTAATGTACCACCCACTTTTCATACACCTGCACTTCTTCTCTTAAACTTGGGGAGTGGGGGAGAGATTATTACCCAAATGGATGAGAGGGGGACTATTACCAACTTTGGATGAAAAAGTCTTTGGGATTGGATAAATGACTGATGTGATTATTGTGACCTTGACCTTTTTTAAGGGCATGATCGGTCTTCAGTTGCCAAATTTGAGCAGAATAAGGCTCATTTGCACCTTAACTGTTGCACAAGTTTTTACATTGTAAACTACATAAACAAAACGACAACAACAACAAAAACAACATTTGACTATATAGATTTAGGTGATTTTGACTTCAGATATACAAAGTCATAACTGTCATAAAGGACAAATTCAGTAGGATATAATTATGTATATTACATTCTTAACGAAGAAATACAAGGATTTCCTGTCTATATAAATTTAAAGAGTAACTACACTTCAGGAACTGACTGAATCAGATCCCAAACCCTATCCCCAACATCTTGTCTATATAAATATGCTATTCCCCAGTTCTCTACGAGGATTTATTTCCTCTAGGGAAATATATCCCTGTAGACTGATTACCTTCCCGATAACATTCTGAGATTAGTTATTAATGTACGACCGGGTACCGGCTGTTAGAACTACGCTCTTTCTTCCCACTGCAGTTGCAGCTATTAAACACCGCTGCAGTTGCCTTTTATGATCTTGAGAAAAACAACAGACGCTAAACAAACCTATAACAAACTTTGATGTGTATTTATGGCGTGTGAACATGAATGATTTTACGAAAATGCCATTTTATGTGGAAATGCATTGCCTTTTACGATACACCTTCCACAATGTGCAATAAAAACGTATCATCCAGCTCATAACATACTTTCATCGAGCGAGCCTTGGGTCGTCTGGACCCGTACAAACGATGATTGTAAAGGCATGATGCTGGTTTAGTTGATCAGTAAATTATTCTTATTATAACAATCATTGGCTCGTTCAAAAAAAATGGCGGTCAAAGCAATTCAGTATCCATGTAACCTTTCGCGCTATTGTGTACAGGCTCTAGGAAGGACACTCGAAAAGATAAATACATGTCACAGGGTATAGTTTAGGTATAAAATACACTTGTACTGCCTTGCGGTACAAGCCGGCTTTTATAGCGACGTGGTAGAGTTCTCGACTTTAGATCGAATGATCCCGGGTTCGATCCTCGGCCCGGGCATGAGATTTTTTAAGAGTCCGTGACATACAGATGGAAATATTTTTTAAATCTAAGGAATACGAATGTAATATACAGTTTATTGAATCGTCCCATTTAAGATATTGGATTTATAAACCTCGGTAGGTTTGAAGATCCGATAAAGAAACTCGTCCTTCGGACTCGTTTCTTTATCGGATCTTCAAACCTCCCTCGGTTTATAAATCCTCTATCTTAGATAGGACGATTAATAAACTCTATAAATTTACTTTTGTTAAGTATGTATGAGATTTATTGTCCGATGAGAGATATACTTTCTGATCTGAGGATGGGCAAAACATACATAATGACAAACCGATAGCATTACGATGATTTTTGTTTGTCACTTGTTTTATGATACAACACTTTTGTCAGCATAAGATCAAATAACCAACCCACGTTTGTTATATACCAGTGGCATATTATTTGCTTGTTTGCACAATTTGTCATGAGTCAGTAGGTGACCCCGATAAGTGTGCAAGAAAGTGACAATGAGACATGAAAAGCACATGAACAGGTTACAGTAATCTTGACCTATTTAAAAGTCATGATGTGGCTTAAATGAGAATTTTCGACTGTTCAGTACTATGTTGTCCACATTCTAGAATAGAGAAGACAAATATGAGTCACATTGGACATAGGCAAAAATTACCCTGACCTCTGGGACAAAAAAATTTCATGTACTTATTTAGTTGACACTCCGATATCGTAGATTTCAGTTGTTTCGGTGAACTCTAATGTTTTAGCATTATCTTATTCAAAAGCTCAAGAAGCAAATTTGATTTTTCTGTAAAAAGGCAAAAAGTCAGCCTAGTCACATTATATGTCCCATGAGTCCCAGATAGTATATACACCAAGTTTCAGTGTCATTCGACATTCGATACTAGAGAAGATTTTCATGATATTACGGCCATCTTGGTCAGGTGACCACAATTATTCAAATAAGCTTTCGACTCTTGGCCCAGGGAGGCTGCATATGCATTTTTTCTTCAGTCTACCCAGTGACTTTGGAGGAGAAAACATTTTAAATTACTGAAATATGAATGACAAGTTTCTTAGAAAGACTTTGACCTCCGTTACACTGATATAGACATGTACTCACTTAGTTCCCTATATTCAGTCAACTCTCGATATCATGAACACTGATATTTCAAAGTACTCTCTCGTATCAAATAATATAGTTTGTTTACATTGCCCTTGCATTTCAAGACCTGTTATCTTAAACTATTGTTATCTCAAAACAAATTTTCCTGAACTAGAAAATTTACTTGAGACATCATTACTTCGGGATCAAATTCGACTCTGAGATATCGAGAGTTGACTGTATACTACGTTTATATCAAAGACATTAATAGTTTCAAAGAAATCAAATTCGCTGGCATTTTCTCATTCAAAACCACCAGGAGGCTGATGTGATGTTCCTTGATGTTCGATTGTGCTATGTCCTCTTGTCTATGTTCTTTGGCGGTTTGGTCACCTGTCTGCTACCCAATCTACCTTTTGTTTTGTTTTGTTTTGTAAGTTAAAAATAAAATAGTTAAAAATAGATTTTGATGCTGTTTTTGATTAGGGTAGCTGAATGACCACCTGTTTCGGAAAGAGCTGCTCATTCGGTTTACGGTGCGTGTCTCCCGTGAGCTTGTGTCAATTTTTCCGTGTGCTGTACTTCTTTCCCTACGGGATGTAGGATTTGATTGTATTAATTCATGAACATTGCCTATCTTTTCACTTCACATATCTGTAGAGAGACCGAAGGTAAACTAAGGAACATTATTTGAAAAACAAATGATAGTACTTGAGTACCTAATGCTAGATACAAAGTCTTATGGCTATCGGTCTTTCATTTCTGGAAAATAAGAACACATTTGTTCCACCATTTTGTTCCTCCATAAATTTTGCTTCAGTCGGCTAACTGGCATTGGATGAATAGAGTTTGAAGTTGTTGAAATATGAGTGACCTTGGTAAAAAGTCAAAGAATCAACGACCTTGACCGTAAGTATTCAAAACATCATCGTGTACTCATTTGGTTGCCTGTATATACCAAATATTATATCAGTGTCTTCCACAACTTCCAAGAGATATAATGCTATAACATTTGCTTACATAAAACACAAAAAAGCAAATTTGATCGTGTCTATAAAGTCAAGGTCATCATAGAATCATCAACTGAACAAATAATGGATTGAACCCAAATGTATATAAGCTTTAACGCCATCTGTCTTTTTGTTCTGGAGAAGAATTTTATATTTTAAATAAAAAAAATCATTTATAGACCAGGTGGCCATGCTGGCCATCTGACCAGTACCCTTTGACCAAACGTTCATTCGCCCATCCCCTGCGGGCTCTATGTGAAATTAGATTCTAATGAGCCAAGTGGTTTTGGAGAGATATTTGAAATTGATGAAATATGAGTGGCTGTCGTTGACTAATGAGCAAAGAATAATCTTGATGTCTGGTACTCAGAAAGCTTTCATTGTGGATTTATTTGCTTGTAATGACTGGTCTTACCAACGTTTATATCACGTTCCTCAGCAGCTTCTAAGAAATGTATTGTTATAAACCTTTCTCATATAAAAGCACAGGAAAGCAAAATTGACCTTCCTGTAACTAGAACTGTCGGAGGATCCGACTATGACCCCGCTAAACAACTTAAGTAAGATGGAATTTTTTTCATTGTTCTGACCATGAAGAGAAAGAAGTCTTTTTCATTGTTCACAATGACAGCTATACCAAAAATTAACATTATACCTAAAAAGATTTCTACTATATAACTTACAGAACTTCCGCGTTAGGAGAAAGAAGAAAAATAGAAAGAATACAGGAAAGAAAAATAAAAAAATGCTGGCTCTAAATAATAAGTTTTTATCAACCTTTATACCAAATACGACTATCTTAACTTCTAAAGCTGTTGTGATATTCGTTACGAAAAGAAAATGCATTGTTCAAAGAATGAAGAGAAAGAGAAAGAAAACTAAAACAAATTAAAAAGACCAATAAGCAGAGAAGGCTGTTGTCAGTCCGATAGAATGTTGAACTGTTGTCAACCTGTATACCGAATTTGAAAATTCTACCTTGAACAGTGGCTGTGAACTTTGTTACTAAACATTTAAATATTCAATGCATGGAGAGGAAGAAAACTTACCAACAAATAATGAAGAAGCATAAAGCTGGCCGTCGATACCACGATACCACGATACAATAAGGTTTTTTATCAACCTGTTTACAAAATTTGAATAGTCTTGAACAGTTGTTGTGAAATCTGATGCGAAAAATCATTTTTTAAAGCATGAAAAGAAACAAAAGCTGAACAAATACGGAGAAGAATAAGCAGAACTGTCAATCCGACGATACAGTAAGCCGTTGTTAATGTGTGTACGCAACTTGAACGTTCTACTTTGAACAGTTGTATGTTGTGAAATCTGCTACGAAAAAATGCTTTAATTAAGGAGGGAGAGAAAGAAAACTGAACAAAAACACGGAACAACAAAAAATTCGTTGAATTTATATCTCTCTCCGAAGTGACTGATTTGTTTTAGTTTAAGATTCATAAAATTTAGTTCACTAGTTATTTAGTTACAGCTTAACTTGAGAATTTTAAATTAAATCAAGGGCCTTAAAACATGCATTAGTGACGTTATTTTGATAAACCTGCGTGTGTATCAACCTAACATAGTTATACATATCAGTATTGTTTCATGAGAGTTGGTTCATTGATACCTTAGTTATGACCAACTGCTGATTTTAAATCCATTCAAGGGCAACAACTCATTCAATGAATGATAGTGGTCAAAGAACCCAAATCGTAAGTCCGAACTCGTAGGTCAGTTAAACATAGACAATTCCGGAATATTTTAGATACACAGACATGGACCCCAAAACAGAGGTGTGATCAGGTGCCCGCGGGGTAGTAAGCATCACCTGCCTATTATAATACACCCGCCATATCTATGTATCTTCAGGAGCTGACTGTATTTGTGGAAAAAGTCAGTGAAAATGAAAGTCCGGTATTTGAAAGCTTAACTAAGCTTCGGCTGGGGCCATCAAATCGGAGATTAGTTTAGAAACGGCCACATTGTAGGGATCAACAAGGTCATGGTGTCTCCCGTAAAACTTTTTAACTGTCGACACAAGCTTTGCTTTATGATAACCCTGCTTCAACAGTTTCTGAGTGAGTAGCTTCCCTCTTTCAACAAAGTCTTGATATTTGAAACAGGCCCTAGCATAGCGGACTAGTTGAGAAACATAAACTCCGTATGCAGGTGCCGAAGGGATATTACTACTCAGAAATGGAAAGTTAACTATGGGAAAGCTGAAGTCGTCCCTCTTGTCATAAAGCCTAGTAACAAGCGTCAAACGACGCCATTCTGACAAGATTCGATGTGCACCACCGTATTATGATTTTAAAGTAAGTTTCATGAAATTCTGTTTGTTTGATACTTAGTAAGGGCTAAATTTGTTAATTTTACAATGATTTAAAGGCAATAACTAATGAACTACTGAATCCAGTCTGACAAAATCTAATGTAAAACCATGAATTATTGCGATATATATTAAGTATACGTTTCCTGAAATTCTGTTCATTGGTTACGCAGTTATGGCTTAATTTGTTAATTTTACACCAATTCATGGAGAATAACTGGTGGTCAAAGGAAAAAAGTCATTTATCTATGATAGGCCGTGGTCGAGTGGTTAGAGTGACTCAGTTATGGTGCAAAAAATCACCAGGTTTCGACATCCGATGACTGGAAAACTCTCTCTGTCAACCCAGCAGGAAATGGGTACCATTTTCGAATCAGGGAAGGATAAGGCAGCGCAAGGAGAGGGATAGATTCCGCCTTTCATTTGCTGTGCCCAAGATATAGTGGGCCTCTAACCTCCACTGCCCCTACGGCTATTAGGCTATGGGAAACCTTTAACGTTTTTACCTATGATACTCAGAAGTCTTCATCTACGCCTTTATTGATTGCACGAGATATAACAAAGTATTAAAAAAATTTTAGACGCATGTTCGTCATTTTACATTACTGCGATTGACTATTATCCGACAAATTTGACATGCATCTTCGTGGAAATCAAAGTTGGAAATTGAGGTGTTTTTTTCGTTGGCAACCAATGTGTCCCAGTGTCAAGACTCTCAACCGTAATGTAGGGTAAAATGATCCTTTTTTTCAATATTACTTTTAATCTTTCTTTTTGTTGCTCAAAAGAGAACAGGAAAATGCATTTTAGTATAGATTTGTCAGTTTACAGAGTAACTACACTTCAGGAA